>PVLD010003468.1:0-142246 GCA_004027595.1 Dinomys branickii | reverse complement strand
ACTAAATTTGCATGTCTGTATATGGGTCCATACATCTACAATTCGAAGATATCAATGGATAAAGCAACAACTACTGTTGAGACCATATCACCTTGTCTATAGATTAGTTGTGATTGTACTATTTTCTATGATAATGGGTGTCTGTTTGTCAATATGTTTTTGTACTTTTATGTTTCTAAAATAAAAAAAAAAAAAGAGAACTTAAAGTCTGCTAGAATTTTGTGCTGGTGAAATGTATTTGCTTAGTTCTACATGTTTTATCCAATTGCCCCTCCTACTCCTGCCTTCTTAGAATTTATGTGTCAACTTTGAAGAATAATTCAAGCTAAGTGTAGGCATTTGCAAAACTAAATGTTTTTCAAATGCAAATATCTCCTTACATTTCATGACTTCTGAACACTTATACTAATTCTCTGAGTTTCAACCTATTGCAGTATTTTTATTTTTCTCTCCAAGTCATGGGATTTAACAAAGACAGACATAACTTCGGAAAGTCCAACTCCTCAGCTTGGACATAGAGTTTTATTCTCATTTCTCAACCTGAACAACAGAATTTTTATCAAGTTTATGGTTTTCATTTTTTAAGGCCATGTCAAAAATGGAGCTTCTTAGCGTTAAAACCCAGAAGCACTATTTTTAGAAGAAAAACAAAACTAGTTAAACTTCATGAGTTCATCACTGATTCTCCCCACCTCCCCAGTATTTTCCTCAAGCTTTTCTCATGGTCAGTTCTCCATAGCAACTGCCTCCCAGGTACTTACAACCCCACTCTATCCAGATCTTAAATCCCATTCAGATCCACCTTCTAATACATATTTCTCCAGAAATCCAAAATAACCTTTCCCTGTTCCCCCATGAAAATGTAATTCCATCACTGTATCCTATCTTATCAAGATGTTACAGGATGATTTGAGAAAGAATTCATATGTAGATTTCAAAATTTGATAGCAAAACCCCTCTAAGCATGTTCCATTTAAAATTAGATTTTTTTTACAGTAACTTATCTTGCAAATAGCAGATGTGTTCATATCTGTGTGTTCTAGTCTCTCTGTCTTTTCCACAATGCAATAAACTCTTCCTTGTGAAAGAATAATATTACAAACTCTTCTTTTGTGTCAAAGTTGGTGATTCTCAGATTGATGAAATTTATGATGAGAAGTTGGTTTGTGATAAAATAAGAAAGATAAGAACATGATAGTGTACATTTGTAAAACCAAATTGGTTTACTCTGCAGAACTACAATTTACTCTATAAATTTTGTCCTGTTTTAATGAAATAATTATTAAGCTGTGAAGTAGTCTTATTTTGAATGTCCTAATTTTGACAAAGCAAGACTGTTGGATAATTCCTGACTTAAAAAAAAAAAAAACCCAAAATGCTAATACCTTGTGTGTTGATTTCGGGGTTATTTTGTAAGGGGAACAATGTAATACAGGACACAAATTTTATAAGATTTATAATAGTTACCCAAACAATGATATACAAGAGAGTGAAGGAAATCTGTCCACACGTTAAGATCAAGGAATCTAGGCAAGGACCTGGATCCCATGGAAATGTCCTGCATGAGTCTAGTGCATCACAATGCCTCCTATGAATCTAACGAGGCCCAGAGCCCATAACAACGTCTCGTGCAGGCCTGTTTCATGGATCTGTGCTGGAAAGGCCCAAAGGTCAGTGGTGGAATCTAGGAAGCCTCTGCCAGCGGGATGAAGCATCTGTGTTAGCAGGCTGAGGGATCTGCACTGGAGCCAGGCAGTGGTGCACAAAATAAGAACCAGAGCTCCCCTGAAAAGTATCACAGCCATGCTCAGCAACAGTGAGGTCCCGAGCTCCTCCATGGGTGAAGACAGCTGAGTTCCCATCAGGAAGTCCAAAGCGACAAGCTTCCCTAGAAGACTGACAGGGCATCATCTTCCCCTCCAAAGCCGGGAAGTGATGCTCAAAGTGAGGACCAGAGCTCCCTCAAAGTGTACCAAAGTCATTCTCAGTGCTAACAAGGTCCTGAGCACCTCAGAGGATGACAGCAGCCAAGTTCATCAGGAAAACGAGCATGACGAGCTCCTCCAACAGAACCAACAGCTCCTTACAGCTTCTACCAGCTCCCTTCCAGCAGCGTTTTCTCAGCTCACAACTGCTTCATTTCTCCAGTTCTGCTTCTTATGCTGCGGCAACAGTCCCCAGATGGGCCTCCCACACCCAGCACCGTGCTTACTCAACTCAGCAGTGGGTTATAAGTTGATCTCCAGTTTTCAATCCACCACACCTTGTAACAGTATATTCTTAGCTCTTAGGGGGCAAAGGACTTTGTCTTACTCTACATTATATCTGTATTACATAGCAAAGTACCTATTATATTATAGTGCCCATTCTTTGAAGGATTGGACTATGAGGTATATAGAATAAGCTAAGTTTTTCAATACTCTTGTTAGAGTTTATCTTGTTGTGGATCTGTTGGAGCAGAAATTCTTCAAAAATTACATGTGATAATGTCTACTTTATATAAATCTCATAATATCATTTAGTCCTATCACTGCTCCTATTTTTCCAGTTAAATTTTTTCAGAGTTTACTTACTTGTTATCAAAACTTGACCTAAGTGTTCTTCCTTCACATTTCCCCTTGTCTTCATTTCTAGAACACAATCACTTTTCAAGCAATGTCTTTCAGTCCTGGGAAAGTTGAAAATACACAACAGGTCTTGTTAGCAGTTGGTTTTTCCTCCCCTTGGAACTTTAGCAAATGACCTGAAGAAATATCTATAATATATCTTTCTCTGTGTTAATTAGACTTTTGTGTTTTCTCAAGTTTAATAATTTCATACATATGATTCGACTTTTACCAGTTGAATTTTTGATGCTTTATACAAGCAAATTTTATTCCCTTAGTGAGAATTCTGTCTTTAAATATACACACATTTCCCTCTTTTTATCTTTCAAGTACTTCTACATGTCAGTACAGTCTGTTTGTTATCTTCTCCTGGTGTATACAAGCCATCCATTCTCCGGGTTTACTCAAGCTCACCTTGGCCCAGAGCAATAATTATGTTTAATGTACACTGTCAGTGTATAGCAAATAGACAGGGCAGTGGATAATAAGATCATGGCAGATTATTCCAGTTATTTTACACCAGTAAATAGCAAACATTTTTACCATAGATCAGTATTAATGATGAAAATGCTAGTGGGTCGACCATGTCTTTTTGTCAGTTTCAGTTAAATAAAAGTGCACATATACAGATTTCTGGGAGTAATATTTATGGTCCTGATGATTAATGACACAAATGACAGAATTAGAGCATGGATGACCATGAGAAAGCATAACTGCTTCATCATCCTTAAAACATAGACATATGACTGCAAAAGCTGTGATACTGATTTCAAATTTTCTACAACCTGAAAGAAATTTTCACTATATGGACTCAAACTCCACATTAATCTCTTTTTTTGTCATTGCACATGTTGTTTTAAAGTTATTGATCACTATGTTGTTTTATTTTGTCTTCTATTCCCCTATACCTGGGGAATATAATTTAGATTTGTGCTCAGGTTAACATATTCATGCTATTATAATGTACCTTTATGGCTACCCATGTACCTTCATGGCTTCTTATTCAATATAAGCCATTTATTCTAATATACAACATTTAACATGTTTGTGACTATATTTTCCATTGATTAACTCTGGTATTGTCCATAGCTTATGAACAGTACCTGTGTTAATATAAAACAGATTTGATAAGCATTCATACACTCATGATAATCAGTCGCAAAACCTAGACACACATAACTGTTAAAAACAAGAAGAAGTTACAGAAGATTAAAATACCAGGGAGCTGTTTTTCTTAACTCAAATAGTTTATTTCTACTTCTATTGCTCTAGGAAGAGATGTTTACTATTTCCAGTCTCCAATAAGTGCACACATCTTTTTTTTTCTTGAATAGAAATTACTGATATAATTTTATAATAAAATCATAATCATAATTTTATAATAAAATCAGAAGAGGCATAATCATAAAATTGATATGGCATGAGGATTTTAAGTCATTAACTAATAAAAACACAGAACTGGCTTAAAAAAACCTCAAATTTCCTCAGACCTATAGTCATGTAGTAAATACCAAAATACATTTACAATAGAATTGGCATAATTGTTCAACATGCACAGGTCAATAGGGACTGCTCAAATGCAGTTCACTAGACACATTCTAGGTATATGTAGACATATTTTTAAAATGTTTCATTTCAGCTTTTAAAAGCAGAATCTATCAAACTGTTGTATTTCCTCTGAGTTTGTATTAAAAGTCTTAGGAAGCTTTTTACATTTTCAACCCAGTCTGAATGTTGTCTAAGTGATACCATCAGAAACTTGTAGGAAGTGGTTGAAGCTGGAAATCAATCACATGTGCAGGGCCAAGACAAAGCTTCCCCAAGAACACTGAGAACTCTTGAGCCATGTAAACAAGCTGTTCTAGCTTACAAACAGGTTGCTAGGCAGAGAGGTTGAAACTGACCACCTGTGTGTATAAATAAATGCTCTACAGTTCTTGGGCAGTCCTTTTCCTTCCATGTGGAGAGATGGCTCCACCTGACCTTTCAGCTTTCATGTCTTGTCTTTATTTGTTGATCCTTTCACCATTTTTCCCCAGGAACATCAAGAGCTGTGCCAGTTCATGGCAAATGGCTCCTGAACAGGGACACCACAGGTGAGGAAGAGCAAGTGAGTGAGGGGACATTTCTGTTGCATGCAACAGAGAGGAGAAGTGCATTGGCAGTGTCAATGTTCAGTACAGGGCTGCGCTGGCATTGGCAAATGTCAGTTGTAAAACTTGGGGCATGAAGGGCCGCTGACCTTAAAAAATAACTTAAAAGGCAAAGGATGTATGGATTTACCAGTTTTAAGTATGGGGCAAACAAGAGTCTCTAGAACCACAGAGGTATATGTATGTAGAAGTAGTTTTTGCATACTTGATTCCTTTATTTACTTTTCTGGATTTTGGCTAACTGGAGTTTTGCAATCACAAAGGATCTGGCTCAGAGTACTATTTTAAAATCAAGTCTCAAGAGGGAAAAGGAGGGCATGCACTTCCAGTCTCATGGAGAAGCCTGTTGCTTTGGCTTTCCTGATGGGAACTCAGCTGTCTTTACCATTGGGAGAGCTTGAGACCTCACTGCTGCTGAGGATGGTGTGCTACCTTTCAGAGGAGATCTGGTTCTTATTTCACACAGCCCTTCCTGGCTCCAGGGTAGATCTCTCAACCTGCTAGCCCAGATCCTTCATCCTGCTGGCACAGACTTCCTAGATTCCACTACTGACCTTTCTTTGGGCCTTCTCAACTTGGATTCATGAAACAGGCCTGCATGAGATATTGTTATGAGCCGTAGGTCTTCAGCTGGACTCACGCAGGACACTATTGTGGGATCCAAGCCCTCAGCTACATTACTTGCTCTTAGTGTGTGGATAGATTTCCTGAACTCTCTTGTGTTATCATTCTTTGGGTGACTGTTATAAATAATCTTGTAAACGATATGTCCTATATTATAATTTTCTCCCTTGCAAAATATCCACCAAACCACAACAATCAGACTGTTGTGGTTCGGTGGATATTTTGCAATTTAGATTTACACTCATTTTTTTCAATAGTAACCTTGTCAACAGCAGAAAAGCTAATTTAGGGTTGAAGATATGCTTGTACTTTTCTAGAGCAAACTGTCCTGCAGCATCATAAGCTTGGATCTGGAAAGGTTGGTTCTATTTTTCAGGGAGCTGGTACGTAGTCCTGCGGCAGTGTTGCCTCAAGGACTACTGATGGATAAGGATGAGGGTAGATCCAACCCGGGGCCAACCAAAGGAATTAACCCTTGCTCAGGAGATGTAAGCAAAATGGGAATCAGAGGTCTGAACGGGTGATAGAGCGTATAGAACTAACCGAGCTAAAAGTTGCCAGAATAACTAAGACAGAATGAAAAATATTAACAATATATGTATTAATTATACATAAAAATTTGCTCTGTTTTTTCTTTATTGTTATATTTTTGTTATAGTCTTTTTATCTTTAAAATAAAAAAATAAATGGATAAATGTATTCCTTTCAAATTCTTCTAAGAGATCTCTGCCACTTGACAAAGAACAAAATCTGACTAGCCTATTTATAAGTATAAATTTCTAAAATGGTAGAAGATTTAGTGTAATTCAATTTGGTCAAAAATATATTTGCACTTTGATTTTGCAAGATGTTTATTTGCTCACCTGTTTAGACTGTGTACTTGTTTGTTTGTCTTTTTGTCCATTCTGTAAATAGCTATTACTTTTTTATTTGTGCTCAACAATTTTTTCTTTTGCATTTTTGGATTATTTGTTCATAATAAAATTTGGGCCCTAGACTTAGAAGTATGCTTTCACCTGGGTTACCAGCTGGTCAAATAATATCAAAATTGGTTTCTCAAAGGTTGAAAAGATTAAGATAATTAAATAAAAACACCTTATGGTGGGAGATATTATTGAACAGGACTCCAATTGATCAAGCAAGGAGTGGCTAACCTTTGTTCATTAATAAGGAGCCTCCAATGGACTCCACAGTCTTATGGAAAATGCTACCAATAATTTGGTCATGGTCAAAGGTGAAGTTTTCTAGAAAAAATATATTAAGGTTTTCTCACAAAAGATGCTCTTGCTACACAACTAAATGAAGAAACAAAAGTTTTCACATGTCTATGACAATTCATTTGTGTTAATCTCATGTTGTATTAAATATATTCATGCCTCCAGATGTACAGGTCTTCCAAAATATAAGACAAGGATTGTTCATGGTGATAAGATTTTTCTTTCAGATTCAGACCTCTACCTTCAACAAAAAATTTATTGCATACATGCCATTAAAGGACAACAAATTAGGTAAAAGCTTCTAATATATTAGATAATGATGATTGTTTAAAAAGTTATGTTCTGTCCAAATGAAAATTTCAGTATGTTACAAAATGTCATCATGATTGTCATGCTGCAATATTATGTATGCTTTTGATTTCTAATTTTCTTTGTAAAAATAAATAACTGTTGTCTATGGGGATCTGAATGTTAGGATAGCCATAATTGTTCAAAAATAACAACTCCATTTTATGTTCTAAAGTGTTTGATATTCAGATAAGATAGTAACATTAAGTTTACTGCCCCTGTTATAATGTAATGTCATTAATCTTATCTTCTGGTTGTTCAACAACTGAGTTTTGGAGACCAAAATTTAGACAGATAGACCAGCTAAAAGAATAGCCAATATTTTGAGCTTATCTCTCTGAAGTCATTGAGTACCCAGGATATAACACAACCTCTGCTGGGACATGCTATAACTCCATTGAGTCCCTGATTTTCTGATCAAGGGAATTATGAGATCACAGAGGAAAGTGATTGAACAATGCATAGTGTGTTTAAGGAAAGTCCCAGGAATGAAAAAAATTCTCCCAAGCTTTCACAAAAAGAAAGCTGGTCATGAAATGACCGTGACTCTTCCAGACAGTTGAAAATAACAGAAATAAGAGGTGCTACACTTGGTTCTCAGGTAAATCCCAAGACTTAACTGACCTTGATAGACAGCAAAAATTGATTAACACATGTCTCACCTTAACTTGGTCTTTAACATCCAGCAGAAAATTTTAAGCACAAGATGTGTAAAAAACAATGCCATTGTAATATGTTAGGGTTTAAAAAGGCAAATAATAACTTCTGACAATTGCCAGCTACACTGGTAACTGACTACTGTTATGGATTAATGGACCGTATAAGGTTAAAATGCTGAATACAGATGCCCAAAATCTTTGGAATGAAATCTTTAGCCTAAATGAGTAAGTTCACACAGAACGGAAAAGTGTCAATAATGAGGAAGACTCCTACAGAGTTCTCCAAACACAGCTTCTGCAGCTTTAAATGACCACACATCCTTTGTAACTACAAAACGGAAGCAGGGTAGATGTAGGGAGCAGCTGATGCTGGAAATCAACACATGTATGGGGCTAAGACAGAGCCTACCCCAAGAATATGGAGAGCTCTATGAGCCATGTAAACAAGCTGTCTCAGCTTCCAAACAGATTTCTAGGCAGAGAGGTTGAAATTAACATCAATTTCCTGAGTTTATAAATAAATGCTCTACAGTTCTTGGGCAGTTCCTTTCATTCCATCTGCAGAAAGGGCTACATCTGACCTCAGCTTTTGTCCCTTGTCTTTAGTTCTAAATCTACTCACTGCTATTCTCCGGGAACATCAAGAGCTGACAGAAACTTTATATAAGAATATTATTCAAATTGTACATTGTGTGAAGCCCATGGCATTGCCTTTTCATATGGTGCTCTGATGCCAATAGAAAAAGATTTTCCAGGTCCCAGTCAATCATGTCTTTATTGAAGTAAAAAATATTGATAGCTTATAGAAGAGTAGTTGGACATGCAGCAGAATAAAACAGACTCTTTGTAGATGACAAACATTTAATAGGTATTATTTTACTACTGAAAAATTTCAAATGTAAAAGGACTAATTAGGTTTATAATAATAGTAATCTATAATAATGAGGTTCATAATAACAATAACAAAAAAGGTTGTTTCCACAGCATGCATAACGTGATAATAAAATAACTCTAAAAGTAATTTTGTTTTGTTTGTGCTGGGATCAAACTTAGGAATTCATGCATGCTAAGTGTGACTGTTAATCATGGCTATGAACTTGAGCGCATTAAGAGATGCATAGCAGATCAGCAAAGCTCACTTCTGGGTGCATCTGTTGGGCGTTTCCAGACATGACTGGCATATAGGCCAGTAAAATTAGGGCAGAAGAGTTTCCATGATTACGTGACAACATCAAAATAGCCTTGCAGGCCTGATAGAATAAAAAGTGAAGGAATGTGACCATTAATCCAGATATGTCAAGATTATCAGATTAAGAAAGACCAAGCAGATGGATAGCAGGGCATGGTCTTGGATATGTCTGGGAAGTGCACAAAAACAGGGTCTTGGGGAGTACATCTGGGCCTCACACCTTCTTCTCTGGCACCATTCCTCTACTCTGCTTCCTGGCCATCCACTGAAGAGCTTTGTTCCACCAGACCCTTCACCATGGATTCCTACATTAGAGTTATTTAACTAGTAACTGAGTTGCTCAAAACTATGTCCCAGATGAAACTTCTCACCCTTTAAGTTATGGGTGTTGATCATTGTATGACAGTAATGATAATGCTGATTGATACCAAGAACTAGGGTCATTGGTATGACTATCCCTGACCATGTGGATTAGAAAACTTTGAAAATGGTTTCTGAAAGGAGTTTAGAAAGGCCTGCAGTTGCCAGCTAGAGATTCCCTATTAGCGTTCTATAAGAAGAGCCTAATGGATGATTCTGGACAGAGATCATATGCTCAGAATGCTGGTAGGAATGAGGACAATAAAAACGAGTTCAGGAGATTTCAGCTGCGAGCAAGGATTGTATCAGCAGTTGTACTAGAGGCCGTGTGTGTTATCCTCCGGCAGATAATTTGTCTACAGTTTGTTCATGTCCTGAGACCTTGTGGGAGACAGAGACTAGGGTGGTAAAATAACCAGCCAAAGGAGATTTCTAGACAGTCCAACACTCAGACTGTGGCCTGAGTATTCCTAGTTACTTGTAGCCAGAATTACATGGTGCACAGAGAGCAGGAGACTTTGGAAAACTAAATTTTGGCTCAGAATAAATGATGTATAAATGTAAAAATAATGTAAAATAGAGCAAAAGGAAATGTGGCTGTTTAAAAGATTATCCTCTTTGAAAAGAAACCGAGTACATTGTACAAATACAGGAAGGAGGATGCCTTGAGTATTTCTCAAGACCCAGCAAGAACCCACCATCACAGGCTCAAAGGTGGAAAATGTCAACCTTTGAAAAGAGAATACCCTTGACCCATGTTCAAAAGAGCATTGTAGATAATTGGTTCCCTGGGATTCATTTCATCGTATTTCACAATCCAGGTACTCAGAGGTTGCTATAGCCATGGTTGAAGAGGGGCTGGCTATAGCTTCCATGGATAGCAGACCAAGGCATTATGTATGTAACCCTGGTTTCATTGGCATGCATAATCCAAGAGCTGTGGAGTCACAGAGGCTGCAACACGGATTCCAGGGGAAGGCCTTTAAGACCAATCAAGGAACCCCTGAGTGGCAATGCATGAAGCTGTGGGAAAGAAGAAAGGTTGCAGTGGAGATCTCAGGAAGTGAGAAATGCCAAGAATGTAGAACATCAGCTAAGGAAACCGCCAAGTACTGAGCAAAGGCAATCCAAAAGAGAGGTCATATGCGTTGCAATAAGCAAGGCCCCAGTGCTGAGGCCACTAAAGCCCTTTGGAGCTCATATTATAACACCGTGTTCCCCTGTGTTAGTTATTTTTCTCTCATTTCTGATACAAAATACATGATACTTAAAATTAAGGAAGGAAAAGTTTACTTAGCTCACAGTTCGCAGAGGTTTCAGTCCACAACTAGCTGGCTCCAAGGCAGGGTGGCATGGTACAGAGGCAATTCTTCAAGGTGGCAGAAGAAAGCAAAATCAGCAAGAGCAAAAGGAGAGAGAACAGGCCTCTTTTCCTCCCTTAGACTGTGTGCAGGGTGCCATTCCCTAGGGCTGGGGTAGCACTCACACTATCTCAGTGCTCTCCTCTTGCACAGGGTGAAGATGTTTACAAAGCAAGGACCCTGGTCCCAGCTGAGTCACTTAGTTAAAATTCTAAACTTCTCAAGTTTATACAATGTATCAACCATCACAGAGCCAATGCCAGCTGCAGAATTTAATGTTTACCTTGCTTGGTTTGGGGGCTGCTTTGCTCTAATTATTTTTCATCTTTTGGAATGTGAATGTTTACTCTGTGCCACTGTACTTCGGGATTAAGCATTTTGTTTTTGATGTTTACTGAGGTTCACGGGTAAGACTTTATCTTAGTCTCAGACAGACTTTGACTTTTGGAAAAAATGATGGAACTTTCCAAACTTGGGAAAAGGGATTATTGCATTTTTCAGTCGAAGAAAGATAGTTGTATCATGTTAAGCGGAAGTTTGACCTTGTGTTTATTTGAGGATTAAGTGTTATTTACTGGGATGTGTTTAGGGGTAGGATGTGACAATTCAGTTCAAGTATATAAATTTGATTGGCTCGAGAGCCACTCAGGAGATAGGTGGAATTTATATCTGTCTGTGTCGTGGAGGCATGGCCTTGGGTGCCGTATCTTGTTTTTCTTCTCTTCCTCTCTGGCATTGTTCTTCTACTCTTTTTCTCTAACATGATGTACTAAGCAAGACCAGGATGTACTAACCAAACTATGGACTGACTCCCCTCAAAGTAAGCCTCTTCTGTAAACTGTGGGTGTCAAGAATTATGTCTAACAGTGGGAAAACTAATTAAGTTCATAAACTTAACTCTCTCCACAATTGTGGTCATAAACCAAATTCACCTAAATTATTTTAGACAAATAATTTCTAAGAATAAATCATCAAATTCATTATTTTAAAAAGTCAGTGAGTGTTACACTTGATACATAAAAATGGATGAAAATAATTCTAAGACATTAAAATAAAGAATAAGCAGAATAAGAGGTAAATAGATTCATTATATAATCAGTACATAGACATCTGTATTTTTACAAAACTCTCTGAGTAAGTCTAATTTGCATCTTCAGTGGAGAACCAGTCACTCTGAAGATAGATTTAAATTAAGGATACAAAATTGTGGCCAACGCTTAGGTAATTATTGGAATTGTGACTAATAATATTGTAGTATTGTTATAACTAAGTAAATCAGGACAATAAAAATGTTCTTAAAAATCAAATGAACTATTTCATTATACCTTAAAATACTGGTTCTTTGAGCATGTGTCTCAGTGACTTTTCTCTCATTGCTGAGACAAATAATTAAGGAAAGAAAGTTTTATTTAGCTTACAATTTGTGGAGGTTTCAGTCCATACTTGGCTGGCTCCAAGCCAGAGTGGCACATGGCAGGGGGCAAAAGTACATGGTGGTGAAAGACAGCAAAAGCAATAAGAGGCAAAAAGAGGAGTTGTGGCAAGCAGCCTCTTCCTCTCCCTTACATATGCAAACTCTCCACCCTAGTGCAGTGCATCCATGTATCAAAAACTCTAAAGCCCGCCCCATGACTACATGTGTCTTCAGGGGGACACTCAGACACAAACCATCACAACATTAAATATATTATTATGGGTAGTGAGGATACTGGTCATCCAATCTTCATTGTTCACTAGTTCCATGTGTGTTACTTTGTCTATTTCCTAAAATTCAACGGTAATCCCCAAATCAGTATTCAGCAGTGTACACATTCTCAGTAGAGGTCAAACAAGATCACACATCCTTTTGTTTTTTCCTGTTCTCATATACTAAGTAAATGCCCATTTTCAAGTTCAATTTAAGGTGAAATTTGTCCCTATTAGGTAAAATATGATAAATTTGTCCTCAGTTAAGAGTCACTGGTAATATAATTGTTTCAATCTCAATTGTCACTAGTAGCTAAGTGTTGATATGGGTATTTAACAGTCAGAACTTCCTTATCTTCAGCTGTAAAATGCATATAATATTGCCCCTAATACAAATAATTATTAAGGTGATACAAGAGCTAATTTATTTCAGTAATTAAATTTTATATCATGCCATTATGAGTACTCAAATAAAGGGACACTCTTATAATTTTATTATTTATTATAGATATCTAAAGGAATTGTAATGAGCAAAAGACATATTTGTATGCTGTGTTGAAATAGACTATTATTCCACAGAAAGCTGTTTAGAACAATTAACAAAAGTAATTGTTTTCACAGGTCTATTTCAATTATTTTTAAAATTCTGTTTCACTGAAGTCCTTATAGTTATCAAAAATTTTTCTAATACTTTTTGATATCCATTCTCAAATATTTAAGATGCTTTAATTTTACATGCAGGTTTAATATTAAATTATTGTCCTGAGGTTCTAGATGAGTAGGTAGCCACAGACTATTTCCCCATAGTTAAGTAGATTTCCCTAATAACACATGTAATTTTTCTTGATTAGATGTTGTGTCCTATTTAGTTACTATCCAATACACAGACCAGTAAAACTTTTAATGAACTTTTTTCTCATATACAATCTTTTGGGAAAAAAATTTTAGAACTGACATTAACTCTTGGAGAACACTAATTTATTACTTAATCCACCTTAGGTAGCTAAAGAAGATCAAATCTCCACATGGTTAAAAGAATAAATGTATGAGATGAAGGATGTAGAAATATCTCACTTCAAAATAATATTATTCTCAGAGAGGCTCTTTCAATCAGAACATATTTTTGGATTTGTATACATTTGCCTAACAAGGATTAGTATACATTAGCCGAAATGGGACAAAAGAAGTCTTGAGGTACAACTCATTAGTACAGTGTTTGCCTGGCAAGAGTGAAACCCTGGGTTCAATCTCCACCACCAAAACCAAAACTGAGTTGTAGAAGCTGCTGCTGATGGTAGAACATAAAGGGAAGATGAATATATTTAGAGAACGATATAGTGCCTACGAAGGGCAGATGTCAGTAATTCAGAAACTGTTGTTTCCAAATAGGTCTGCCTGCCATATGGGTAGGTATAGTGGGAAGCCTGGAGATGTCTTACTCATTCAGTCACTAAGACCCAGGCTGGCCAGTTCAGCATAGACTCTGGAGTCTTAAATTGTAGGCAGATTCTAGAGGAAGGACATTTACACACATGCAATCTGGGAAGAACATGTAGGCTGAAGAAGATGAATATTCTGAAGAGATCTCTAAAGTCACATAAACATACAAATATACAAACAAAAAATCAAAAACAAACAAAAAGGGAATGTTTAACCACATGGAAATATCAGGATCTTCAAATTCTAAGGAATCTGGTACAGAAGCTCACTGAAACTGAGACCTGGAACAATTAGCTCAAAAGTTAGAGTACTTTTTCTTCTAGATTCTTTAAATTTGACCTACTTTTAGTACTGAGCTACATTTCCTGGTGGAGGTAGGGGATATTTCTTTCAGGTAATAGCAAATCTTTATGGAATAGGTTAATATCTGCCGCACAATTTAGTAGCTATTAGTGATACAATGCCAAGTACATTTCGAATCAGTTCCTGTTCTCATAAAGCTTTCAATGGAACAAAACATATTCTCAGATTAATATACATTTGTCTATTAAGCTGTGCATAATGAAAATTCTACTTTTATAGTAGGTAATAAAGAAACATGAAGTACATTGTTTTGATGGTGCCAGTGCTGCAAAGGCAAAAATCAAGAGGCTTGCCCAAGGAAGTGATCTTTTCAAAATTTTCTTTTTTTGCTGATAAGCAGCATTACAAAGCGAGTTCAAGAGCACAAAAGCTGAGTGAGGAGGAATGCAGAAGTACTCAGCAAGTGAAAGGGAGACCGTCTGTAAGACAGAAACCCAAAGAAGAAGAGTGATTAAAAAGGCAAAGGAAAGAAAGACCAGAACACATAGAACCTTATGCACCGTTGGAACTTCTCTAGGCTTCTATCCTAAATTCAAAGGATAATCACTAAAAATATTTAAACAGTGAAGGATCATATCTACAGTTTACAAGCAGTCCTTTTGGTAACTGTTGATTGAATTGTGTGTGATATAGTGGTTGATTGAATTGTGTGTGATATAGTGGTTAATTTTATTAGTTCTCTTGACCAAGCCAAGCTACATGCAGATAAGTGCTTCAACAGTATACATGAAGGTGCCCATGCATTCCTGAAAGTGCTTTTACACAAGGCTATCATTGTATTATTAGGCAGTATAAGGCAGAGTGCCTCTTTGTATGGGGAGGCCTCATCCAGTGCATTGAAGGCTTGAATTGAACAAGAGCCTGAGTAAGAGAGAAACTGGTCTCTATGCATAACTATCTTTAAACTGAGACACGAACCTCTCCTTGCACTTTTACTGATACTTACACTACCTGGTGTCCTGACTTTCAGACCTTGTGAATCCTACTGGAACCATACCATTGACTCTCTTGGCTTTCCATCTTTCTAACTGCAGATTTTGGACTTCTTAGTTCTATAACCATAGGAGTCAAGTTTTTAATAATAAATATCTTTGTTTATATAAATAAAATAATTATCTATCCATCTATCAATTGTCTTCCCATTTATCTATAGCCTTCCTGTTGGTTTGGGTTCCCTGGAGAACCCAGACTAAAAGCATCAGAAAGAGCTGCTATAAGAAAACCTCTGGTGAGTAATCACTTAATTTATAGCCACAGTATATGTGCAGAGCCATTGATGAGTTAGGGTGACCTTTAAAGCTCTAACCAGTAAGATTTGAGGATGGATTAGACCTGAATATAAAAGAGAGGAGTAAGTGAAAGTTAACATGAGAAATCCTCACTTCAAAACTAAATAGATGACAGGGCACACGGTTAGGTCTGATGAGGAAGATCACCATGGTAGCACCACTTGGAGGTTTTGAAATACCAAGTGCATGAGTATGAAACGTAGATCTAGTCTAGAGATATACATTTGTATTTTCTTTGCAGATGTCATTTGAATCTTTAGATTTGACTGTGATTTCTTAGCAAAAGGCAATAAAATTAGAAAAGAACGCTAAGATTGAGTTTTGCAAATGCTTCACATTTACTAATGGAGTAGGTTATGGTTGAAATCTCATATGTCCCCTAAAAGCCTCAAGTGTTCAAAATTGGGAAGTTTGGAAGTTGACTGGAGCGTGTGATTGGGATGATTGGGCTCTGTACTCATTAGAGGATTAATTCTTTGATGAACTCAAAGGTGAGTGTGCTGCTGGGAGGTAGACCTGGTCAGACAAGGCGGGTCACTGGGGGCGTGACCTAGAAGGGCAGATCTCCAGTCCTGGATCTGTCCTCTCTGTATTCTTCCTCGCCTCCAGTTGAATATTTCCTCTCTAGCATGCTGTTCTACCACACAGTTTCTGTGTGACAGCCTGCTGACCATGCCCTGAAACCACGCAGCAAAATAAACTTTTTCTGCTTTCAGTTGCAGGTCTGAGAGGTTTTGTACCAATAATGGGAAAATGAGTGAAACAGAACACAAACTGTGAAAAGAAAATGATTGAATTGACAGAGACATGAGAAAGACAAGCAAAATGTGGTACCACAAAAGACAGGAGAAAATTGTTTTGGATGAAGACAGACTGTTAATACAACAAAACATGGTGAAAAGTTAGCAAAGAATGGATTTATTTTAATATTAAGATTATTGGTACATTTACATTGAATTTAGCAAGAACTATTTCTATTTTTTTTCCTGAATGAGATACCAGCTTTTTGAAAGTTTCTGAGTTAGACAGAAGAAAATCTTAGAAGTTTGTAGAGAGAGTTAGAGTTGTATGACAAAGGGGATATAGGCCAACAAAAAAGTTACTAACATGTAAGCTAGAAGAAATATGAATATATTTAAATGTGAAAAGAAAAAGTGTGTTTGAGGGGAAGAGTGCAACTAAGAATAGCGATTTCCTTGGAATGCTTTTGGGAAATTGTTTAGAATCAGAGACACATTGTACAATGCTACTAAAGGGATGAAAGGGCATGGATTCCTGTGTTAGCTTTAAGGTACTATCACAGAAAACCTTAATCAACTCTCAGGTAAGAAAAGTTAACTTTGGTTTGAGGTTTCAGTCCATGGTTGATTGGGATTTGGGGGGGATGGGCTGTGATCAGGAAGTACATCACTGTGAGAACTTATAGCACAAGAAATTATTTGTCTTGTAGCCGGGAAGCAAAGAGAGGGGAAGAAGGGGCAATGGTGTTCATGTATCTCCTTCCAGGGCAAACCCTGGTATGTAACCCAGTTTCCTTCCATTATGCCCCATTTCCTAAGGGTTTCACCACCTACCAATGGTCTACAGCCTTTCATATACATGCCTTTGTGGAACACACTTCCCAACCATGGCAACCATTTTATTTATTGTATGTTATCTTTCCAGTCAGCTTTTGAAATATTTTAATCTGTTGCTATTATCTTTCTTATTATCAATCAACATACATTGATTATTTGTATCCATAATTCTGTATGACTGATTTTAAAGGTAATCTCTTCTACTTAGGTAGGTAGGTATAAGACGTATATATGCCAGCTCTATCCCTTTTTGAAACAGAATTTTTCTTTATTAACTGAGCCATGGTTTTTTCACAAAACTGACTGAAATAGCAGTTTACAGTCAGAATGAGTTTCCTCTGCTGTGATTTCTAGATTCTGTTTTATTCGTTCTAATGGTTTGTTATTTTTGCTTGGGTTACCTTCCCTTTAAGTAGAACTAAGTACAGTATTTTACAAGAATTCTCTGGAGAACAGTTTCCCTGGAAGTTTTCCTTAACATACAATGACAATTGTGTGAGCTCAGCCAGAGCTTTGAAAGTTAAAGACGTAGAACCCCAGTTCAGTAGTTTCAGAAGCAAAGCATCCATATACTGCCATGATTCGCTGGTACCTAAGCAGCAGGAGGGATGGAAGCAGGAGAAAAGCTCTGGATGGGTACATGAGGCAGGGAGGAGGAACCTATAAACCTGAGCCAAAATGCTGGTTGATGTTTTCAAAATGAAACAGCAGCAGAGAATCTGCCATATCATTGAGAGCCACTACTTTATTTGTAAATTCACATATGCTTCTAGTGAAGAGAAAGCTCAGTGATCTGCAATGCAGTGCCAGCAAGTCCTTTAGTCTTTTACACATGAGACAACAAAGTATTTCCAGACAAATCAGTTACAGGAGAGGAAGACTACTTCTACCTGTAAGTGCCTTTCAGAACTGAGAAAATTCTTCCATGGAAGCAATAGCCAGGAATGGCCACAGAATCTGCGTTAGGCAGATTTCTTGTCCTTGAAATGCAATGTAGCTCATGTTTTTAGGGGAGTCAGTCCACGGTCAGTGGGTGCCAAGGCAGAAACTTCATGACAGCATGGTGTGGGAGAGCAGAGCTGCTTATTTCATGGTGGCTTGGAAGTAGAGCAGGGAACATGTTTACAGAGGAAACAGGCCAGGGACCTTACACGTACAGTATCCAAGGTCATGTTTCCATGACCCAGCCAGGCACACCCAAAAGTGTGCATCATTAACCTGTTAGGCACTTCTTAATCCAGTCAAATTGATGTAGGAGAATTGACAGTCTCACCTGCCATGTCTACCTACCTCTCTAAAACATCCCTATCTCCATTCCTTGTTCATCTGAGGCATTTCCAGACCTTTACTATAACCAGTCAAGAAGGAGGAGGAAAGGAAGCATGATTGCGTGAGAACTGTCATTTGGAATGTCACAATACATACTGAAAACGATTAAATGTTCAAAGGCACAATGTATTTCATTTTAACATTTTTTTAAAATGGGAAGAAAGAGCTATTATTTCCCACAACCTTCTATTGTGGAAAGAGCCATTATTAAAATGTCTGGGAAAGGAAATTACAGTGTATTTCAATATATATTCCCAATGGGCATAAGTTTGCCCCCATCTCTCTAGAGCCTCCTTGCCTATCATAGTTGAGACTTCTGTGAGTTTTACAGTGTCAGTGACTGCGTGGGGCTTTTGTTCCATGCCTCTCCCTTCACATTCTCTTCACTCAATATTATATTCTTTCTTGTGTTGTTCAAGGTCTCTAACTTTTCTTGTGACCTCTGGCATGTAGTGTCTGTCGCACAGTACTGTTAGAAATGCTGACAAGTAAATGCACACATTTCAAATTATTTTAAGTATCTAATGAAGAATATTATCACATCAAATGCTTCTACCATATTTTAAATTACTCACTGAACATGTTCTTAAAAATGAATATATATTTTTCTCTGTGTTAAATGAAATGCATTCATTTTTCTCCCTGTAAGGCGTATGTGTGTATAGAATGCCAAAATATTATACAAATGTGAACACACATGCTAAATTTCAAAATATTTCACAGATCATTTCTTTAATTATATATCAATTATATAATATTATATAATTATATTCAGAATATAATTATATATTTATATATAACTATATATTTATAGTTAAATATATAGTTATATATAAATATATAATTATATCTATAATATAATTGTATTTCTTATATAATTATATTTATAATAATTATTTTTCAATTATATATCCATTGAGAAAATGTCAGATGTATTAGTAAGAGCACGTTCAAAAAAACATAAACTATATGGCGTCACGTGATTAAAATTAAAGGAGGAAATCTGTATATCCTTAGATCTAGGGTGTCAACTTGTGTCATTCACAGCTCGATGTAGCTCATATCTATCTGTCCCCCAAAGCTTCATGAGCACATATGTCGGGCTTTTGAGCGATGGCTCAATCTAGGGCATGTGGTACTGAGATTAAGGGTGTGTGGTACTAAAGTAGTCCACTGGTTGGAATTAGCATAGTTCTGGGTGTGGATAAGGGAAGCCCTACCTGGGTGCAGATGGCACCAACCAATGGCTTACAGCCTGGAAGCAGCGTAAAGAGACTGAGAAGACAGGGTTGCCACTACTGCTGCTTTGTTACTCCTTGCCTGCTCTGCTATAAACAGCTTCTCTTCTGAGATGCACTCTGCCACGCTGCTCTGCCTCAGAGGCAGCCAACAATGGACGGAAACGTCTACAAACTGAGGTGAAATAAACCTGTCCTGGTTTAACTTGTGGGTTTGGGGTATTTTGTCTCAGCAGCAGGAAAGTAACAAAGATACAGCTCCTCCTGAGCTGCTTGCGCTCTCTCTGTCTCTCTCTCGTCTCTCTCTCTTTTTCCCTCTTCTTTCTCGCAACCTATCCCTTCTTATATGGCCTCTTTTTGTTAATTTTGCTCTTCCTGAAGATCTTCTTTTCTTCAGCAATATAATACTACAGACCTTTTGTTTTGGGAATTGTAATCTATAAAGTTTTCTAGCCAATTTAATATTATACTCTGAGGATAATTTGTTTAAAATTATATCATGACAATCTCTTGGGGCCACCAAATGTTTAGTTAAAATTTCTTTATTGTACCAGTTTTATAAATTATCTTAGGAATTCAAAGCTTTTAGAAAACTATTCCTTATGGTAGGAATATTACTTTTTAATTTAAAATATACTGCCTTCTATCTGACTTAATCTTGACATAGTCATTTTTTTCCAGTGAGGAAATTTAAGAAGCATACAGAGGCTGCAGAGTAATAATATGCTCTTCTTTGTATATGAAAATGACAGTCCTGACCTACCATTAGTTCAGGCACTTACAGCTGTGATAGATTTTTCTGGATCCATCTGCCTTTCCTTCCAGGCACACCAGGCTTCTTAGGACGAAAGACATAATCAGTGGCCTCAGAACAGAGCAGCGCTAATGAGGATGACCCTGACCTCATGAGAATAGTGTTCTCACCCTCTGACCCAAACAAGAATAGAAGAGCCTGAATAGTACATTTAAGAGTAACTTTGGGATTTGTTCCAGGGGTGTAAAGATAAATGAGGAAATAAATTCAACTCACAAGTAGAAAGACAGATTATTTTGTGATATATGAAACATAAAACTTAAACTGAAAACTATTACACTGGTAAATTGAACTACATTATCATTCCTTTTAACATGAGAATTACCTTTCCTTTAATGTTACTTTAGTTAATAAGATCAAAACCTTATTATGGTAATTAAAGCTACTAAATGCTTTGATTCTCTTTAAGAGATGCATTTATTATGTATTTATTAGGTCTTTTTGAATCATACACTGGAATTGTACAATTTTTAGTAATTTTGAAATAACATTTTCATCAGGTAATGTATATTTAGATGGTAGAAAATAGGTAGAAAAACACCTTCTTCGATGTGTAATTAGACACATGCTATGTACCTTTATCTCTACTAGTACTGGTAATTCTGAGTTAGTATGTTGAGTCTGTATTACTATCATGCTTATATGAGAAGTTAATTGTCTATTTATGTGATAATAAGGGAAGCTCTAGTAACAGAAATTTAAAATATACCATTGCTATATAGTATATGAAAACAGGTAGAGGAAATTATTGTTCTTTTCTACTTAACTATGACACAGCATTCATTTTCACAATAAATTGTCAGCATTTATATACAAAATATTTGTTGGTAATTGACATCAGAAAAGAAACTATGATGATGGTTAGAAGGATGTGTATATTCCTAAGATAATTTATAAAATTGGTACAATAAAGAAATTTTAACTAAACATTTAGTGGCCCCAAGAGATTATCATGATGTAATTTTAAACAAATTATCCTCGGAGTATAATATTGAATTGGCTAGAATGATGATTAGAAGGAAAAAAAGAATAAAATAACTATACCAAGGAGTCTTGGTTGAACCAATCTATTTTTAATAATCAATTTTCCCCACCTGCAAAATGGCAGGATCAGCTCTGGATTGTGTAACAGTGTATGAACAAACAGCCCTTTTTTGACCATAGGTATCATCCGTTTTCTAATAAGACATAAAACTAGAGGCTTGATGTTTTCCGGAAGAGCGGAGGCACTAACTCCACTGTCCTGGCCAAATTGCAATTTAGATGGTTACATTCTGCTTCCTCTAAAGGCCCCTGGTTGGTTCAGTCCTATGAAAAGCTCTTACTTCCTGCCTGAACAGTCCCGGAGTGTGGCTGTGCTCTGGGAAATGGTTGCTGGGTTTATCCTTATATGAATGAATGTCAACACTGCCATGCATACACACAAGTATGTGAACAGCGAATCTGGATCTCCATATGAAAGAAATGCTTCTGCACACCTCTACAATTTTATACAACTGGAATCCCATTGTATCACTGATACCAGGGAAATAGGTTCCCTTCTTGTCACTACAAAAAAGTATTCCAGCTATTGAAGAAGATGATGAGTACATAATTTTTAAGATTCAATTCCATTCTAACTAAAGCCATACCACATAAAATGAAAAGAACAATTGATAATTTATTAGAAATGAAGAAATGGTGTGTTGTTTGCTCCGTCTTGTGGCTCTTGGGACAGTCCAACTAATAAACACATTACTCTGCCTTGCATTAAGAAAGCTTCAACACATGTGCAGCAATTTTTAAAGGAGATTTGCAGTCACCTCTAACTACTCCAGGTTACTATTCACAATAAGAAGAGCGGAATTTCTGAAGTCTCCCTAAAGAGAGTAATAGCGGGATTTAGTTCCTAGTGGATTACAGACCACATTATGAAACTACTGCACATTTGGCACAATTATGCACCACTGGCAGCCTTTTCTCAAAGGAAGCTTCATGTTAAATGAACACTTAGAATCATTTTGGAACTCATGCATCTTGCAGCTAACACTGTGCTAAGTTAAGCAGCTAGCACCAGGCCCATCTGGTAGAAACGATATCAGGGTGGCAATATTATCAGTCCTTTCCCCCTTAAAAGCTTTGATTTCATTAAAAGTGACCTGTCAATGTGCTTTAGAAAATGAGATACTTTGCAAAATGTGCTGAATGGAACAGAGGGACATTCACTACATAATTTACTATCTTCCAATGTTGTTTTTAAGATTTCCCAGCATCGTGTATTTTGGTTGTTTTTTGGTGTCCTATGAAGCCAGTGTGGAAGACATCAGAGTACTGTAGGGTTGAATAAGGCACTTCTACAATAAGAGGCACTGGCTGCTACTGTCCAGTAAGCAGTTGGGAAGGTAGACGATCAGATAGGAATTTTCAAATCTTATGAACAAAATGCAGACTTCAGTTTGCTTCCAGGGCTAAACATTTGGGAACCTGAATTTCAAAGGACAAAACAAGTGTATTGCATAGTGTCACTACTTTTACCGCATAAAGGTGCTTTGAAAATTCTGCCACAAAATGTAGCTAAAAATGTAATTACACGACCACGTGTAACAAATTCTAGCCCCAGTCACCTCAAAGTAATACCTGTTTGGAACAAAGTACAAAATGTGATTCAAGCAAATAAGCCTCCTGCAAAGAAAACCAATTAGGGAAAGTTTGAATTGACTACTACTTATCAGAAAGCCTTTGGAGCTACTGCTCAGAGTTGATTTATTGAACTTCCTTTTTGAAATGATTTTATAAAGTGGCATTTGAAATGCCACTTTACAACTGTGGCAGCCTCTCAGTTTCACGGCCCCTTCTGCCATTAGTAGATTCGAAGACAGGATGAAGCGAGATGACGTCAGACGTCACAGTTAGTTTTTTTTTTTTTTCCCTTAAGTGTATTTGTTAATCCTCAAAATTGGAGGTGGGAATTGTCCTGCAATTTTACCTATCATTTTATTTTCCAATATCGTCTCTCTCTTCCTCAATGTACTTAACCATTCTGGGAGCACAGCGACCATTATTCCTTAAAAGTAGATAAAAGCAAATGTGAAGTTCATACATAATTGATAGATTCTGAACTTATGTGTTGCGATCTTATGCAACACTAGCAGAAAAAGACTATGCTTAACATGTGAAGAGGTTTTATATGTATTAGAAACTTCTATAGAAGTAATTAAATTTAAACAGTTGACGTGTTATCAGTGAAATTCCAGTTGTTTTAAGAACAATTTTACTCCAAACTTCATAGTCCTCAAGTGTTCCAAATAGCTTACATTATACTCCACAAAATATTTTGATTTTGTTTACTATATTTATTCATCTTTTGGTAGGTGTTATGAAGCATAAATAAAAAAACACATCTATCATAGTTATGTTCTTTTCTCTTATAGTCTCTTGATTTTCAAAATAAATATTGAGAGTTAGAAGCAGGTTTTAATTTTTATATTATTCATGATGTATGCCATAATTGGTTATGTTGTATTTATCATTCTAATTTCCAACCTGTCTTTGAATTATCAATTCTTTTGGTTGGTGAAATGTCCCTTAATCTTTTTCCATATTACAAAACAGAAATTTATGTAGTTAAAATTACAAAATTAAATCATAAATGCTTGTTCATTATATAACTCTAAATATTAATAATTTAATAAAATAATATTTTAAGGTCCACTTTATACATACACCTACACCTTTAAGTAGCCCCCTTGGACTTTGGAGCTTATATAAATATTCATATGTGTTACACATTTACTTTATATGCATACATGTACATTTTTTACATGTATGGACTTACTTGATATGGAAGCCCTTGAAACTTCATATTTTAGAGATGCTATACTGTAGTATATATTTAATTCATTGTAAGCCATGCAATAGTCTATGATTATTTTCATACTACATACACAATTACTTATTTTAATTAACTTACAATAGATTAAAATGTTCACAGTTACTCAATTACTAACTCTAAACTTATACCAAGTAGCACTCACATTCTGCAGTGTACAAGGATGCAAATTTTTCCACCAGTTGGCCCACTCAGTGATGTTAGTCTTCGAAGCCATCTCAAAATTGAGAGGCAGAAATGATTACCTTTGCCTTACTGATAATATTCAATTAGTGTGTATCTTTTTATTGGCTTTATACATTTGTTTGAATTATTTGTGTCCATCTAAAACTATTTTTATTTTTCATCTCTTTAAAAATTAAATATACTTTTTGACTGATGCAGAAACACACAAAAACGTAAATATTAATGGGTTACCATGTCATGCTTATGTACGTGTGATGTTACGTAAGCCTAACATACCCATCTCCTCAAACATTTATCATTTCTTTATAATAAAGGCTTTTTAAAGCTTTTCTTGTAGGCTTTTCAAACTACAGTGATTGTTGCTGTCTGTGTTCAGCATCTTATTACCCATTGAGTAACCTTCCCCATCCTTTCCCCCACTACTCTCTCTGTCCTGTAGCAATCATCATTCTATGCTCGTCTTCTGTGACTTTAGTTATCTTAGATATCACATATAAGTGAGATCATGCAGCAGGTTCTTCTTGAGCTTGGCTATTACGCCTAACATAGCAATCTCCAGTTCTACCTATGTCGTCAAAAAATGGCAAGATTTCCTTCTTTATTATGGGAGAGAGGTATTTCCTTGTGAAGATGTAGCATGTTTTCTCTTTTCCTTTATCAGTTGATGGACACTTGGATTATTTCCACTTCTTAGCTATTATAAGTAGTGCTTCAATGGAAATGGAATGCAGAAGTTTCTTCAAAGTGTTAGTGTCATTTCCTTGAGAGGTATTCCCAGCAGTATGATTGCTAGATCATGTGATAGTTTCATGGTAAAGCTTTTGGAAGAGCCCTCAGTTATTGTCCGTAATGGTTGTGCTATTTCACACCCCCACCAGCAGGGTGCAAGTGCACCTTTTTCTCCACACTTTTGATGATAGCACTTGTTCTCTTCTGTCTCTAATATTTTCCATAATAACTATCCTTATTGCAATAGAGTTATGTCTCACTCTGGTTGTGGTTTTCACTTCCCTGGTGATTAGCAAGGCTCAGCAACCTCCAAATACCCACTGGCCATTTCTAGGGGTACCTTGATGCAATGTTTACTTAGTACTGCTGTCCATTTTAAATTTGAGTTATTTGGTTTCTTTGCTATTGAGTTGGTTGTGTTTCTCATATATTCTGGGTATCAACCCTTTTTCAGATATGTGGTTTGGTTATATTTTCTCCCATTCTGTATGGTGTCTCTGCAAGCATGTTTATTGTTTTCTTTACTGTGCAAAATACTTTTAGTTTGGTGCAATCAGATTTATGTATTACTTTTCTTTCCTCTGCTATTGGGGTCCTGTTTTAAAATAGCCTGCTCATTCCAAACATGAGTAATATTATTTTGAGTTTGACTCACTTGGAAAAAAAAAAGATTTTCGGTCTTAGAAGTTAAAAATAAGAAGATGGGTGTCACTGTATCACTGGCACCGCAGCCTTCTGAGGGGCTGAGGCAGGAGAACTCCAACTTCAAGCCAAGTCTGGGAAACATAGAGATTTAGCAAGGCCCTGTCTCAAAATAAAAAATAGAAAAGGACTACGGATGCAGCTCAATCCAGAGGCCCTTGGTTCCATCCTTATTACCACAAATAATAATGACAATAATAACTATAAATAAAAGTTTAAAAAAAATGAAAAACATACTGAGAACCAAATGGGTAAATTAAGGTTTATATTTCATAAAATAAATCTGAATATAAAATGAAATACTAAAAAGTTAGATTCAGTAACAAAACAAATGAACATAGAAATGGTTCCATGAGACTGCTATACAGCACATATTGGCAAACCCGTGTTAGATAGAATGTGACGACATTGTAGCTTCCTTACACTGATGCTGGGAGAAAGCGATGGAAACTTTCTATAATCTAAAGAATGTTTGCTAATATGTATGAAATGCCTCAAAATGGCACATTTATGAATGTTCTACTATAAAGAATATATTCTAAGGAAATAATCAGAAATACAGAAAATGATTCTTCTGTGTGATTTTACAATGGTTTAAGTTATAAATAGTAGGAAAGTACAAATTAATAATAGTGCAGTGGTTTAGACCCCATATTATGTAACATTATGCTGCCGTTACAGACTGTTGTAATGACTGGATAAACTATTCAGCAACCAATTCCTAACAGGAAGAATAGAGGTCCAAAGAAGGAGATGTGGGACACCATTCCAAAATATGCAGATATGCATGGAAGAAAGACTGCAATAAAATGTAACAAAATGATTGTGATATTTTAAATCATCTTCATTTCCTTATTTACTCTATGCTATAAGCTTTTATAAGGATTTTGTATTTATTGTAAATGAAGAAAAGTGTTTGAATATTAGAAACAAAAACATGTTGGAATAAAACACTCAAGATAAAAATCTTGCATGCTGCCCCGCAAACACTTGATTCACAGATTAAATCGTTATTTAAATGAATCGACACTTCCTCTGCTGTGACAATTAGAAGTATGGCTCTAGCTTCCCAAGTCCAGTTACCATCTGAGGGACCTGACTCGAATAAGAAATAAAAAAGGACATTCGGCTTACAAATTTCCACTAGTAGTAAGAGCTCTGACTTTGAGTAAAAGGTAATATCTGAAAACTGCTGAATTAGAAGGTCACCTGTGTAGAAGTCAGGGTTTGAGAACATCAGTTTTGTTCCAGTTGCCAAGAAAATCATTGCTTTTACTACAGGCTCAGATCGTAGGTCAGGTGCAACCGGTCTTCTCGGGTGTCTGCACCGCTTACCCCTTCACTTCCAGACCCCACAGGGAGAGGAACAGACCAAATAAAAGCAGCAAATATGGCAAATACTGACAAATATGTGTAACTAAACTCTTAACAAATTACAACGTGGCAGAATATTGGCATGAGCCACTGATAAATCACCTATTTGCTCTGAAGCTCCCCCCCCGACCTTTGCAAGAGAAAAAAAATGGTCTTTAGCCTACCCCTTCGTTCTCCTTCACCTCCCAGAACAGGCCAGACTGCGAAGGCCACCCCCGCCCTTATCTGGCTTGACAGGGACCAGATGTTCTGCTGGTCAGCTACAAGGGTTGTTCTAGCCTGTAAACACCCTCCCCAGAAAAAGCCTTAAAAACCCACGCTTTACACAGCTCCCGGCTGTTCCGGTCCACCCGGCAGCCCTGCTTTTCCCTCCTTCGCTACAATAAAACCCTTCTCACGTTAGACAATCTGGTCTGGTTTGTGTGGGTCGAGGCAACCTAGATCTGGTCAATTGTCCAGTCAACCACCACATCAGCATTAAATAAATCGTACTGAATTTCACATACATAAAAGAGAAATTTTCACTTCTACTCATATAGCTTCATGTGTGTGGAAAATCAACTTCACAAGTACATTGTAAAACTAAGTTCTTATTTAAAGTATGCGTTATAATTTCCAAAATGTCTTTTAAGTGAGCATTAGCTTAAAATTGCCTGAATTACATCAAAGTGCATTTTCCCCTTGCCAATGTTCTTTTTTATGTTTTCAAAATATGTATTTCTAGGCAAAAAGATGTAATTTTTACTGTCTCACTTATCAGATTGTGTGTGTGCATGTGTACGTATGCACGCACACATGTGTGTGGTTTCCAAGATATTATAGAATGAATAGAAAAATATTGAATTTTGATGAGTTGAATCTAATCAAATGTTATTTTGGATTTCATTTATTGGTTTTATTAGTGGTTCATTTTCTTTTCTTTTTGAGAAATGGTCTTGCTATGCAGTTCAGGCTGGTCTTGAGCTGACTTTATAGCCCAGGCTGGTCTCAAACTCACAATGATCCTCCTGCCTCAGCCTCAGTGCTGGGATTATAAGGTATGCACCACCACATCTGGCTATTAGTGACTCAAATGTTACCTTAGCCTTGTTGGAATTTCTAGAAGCCTAAAACTCAGCAACTTCTTCTTTATCCTTGTTTATCAGACTGAGAATGATAAAACAATTAGAGACTTTTCTGGTTTATATAGATAATAATGGAGGGGCTCTGGCCTGTAGGAAAATGAGATATCTCATACCATATGATAGAGTTAAATATATTTACCTACTATCTTAGTGACTTTTCTCTCATTGCTGAGACAAAATACCCAATGCCCAAAATTAAGGAAGGAAAGGTTTCATTTAGCTCCCAGTTCATGGAGGTTTCGGTCTATAATCTGCTGGCTCCCAGGCACTGGGGCAACACTTCAAGGCAGCACAAGACAGCAAAAGCAGCAAGCCAAAAAGGAGGAGAACAAGCTTCTTTCCCTCCTTTATATTGTGAACAGGACACTCCCACCCAGAGGGTGTGTAGTACTCACATCATCTCCATGCCCTCTCAATAAAGCACATACCTATATTTGTTTATCTGAGTAAACAATTTGAAGATATCAATATGAAGCACAACCACCATTGTTAATTTCCTATCACTTTGTCTGACATTCTGTATTACTTGCATTGTTTATGTGTTATTTTGTAAACATATGTCTGTTTGCTAATATGTTTTCATCATTTTATCTTTAAAATAAAATAAAACTCTCCATGCTCCTCTTGCACAGGCTCACAATGTATACAAAGTAAGGAACCTGGCCCCTCTTCAGTCACTTAGTTAACCTTCTAATCTTAAATGGACACAGTAAACAACATCCCTGAGCAGTAAGTGCCTGTCCCCAGGATGCAGAACTAGAGTCACTTAGCCAAGCCTGTAGACTCCTCAAGTTGACACAATGTATCAACCATAAAACCTATCCAAAGACAGATAGTCTAAGGATGATCCTGCTCTATCTGAAATATATCAATCCCGTGGAAGGGCAGAGGCAAATTTCCACTGTGAGGAACTTGATTAACTTTTGAAACTACTCCATCAAGAAGGTCATTCCTTCTATAAGACAGAAAGTAGATGGTGGGGAGTTGGGGAGATGAACCAGTGGTATTACACTAGTGTACCGTCTGCTGCATGGAGATGAACACTAAAAGTGAAAACAGAAGTTTCCATTTTGGTCAAATAAACCTGTGAATATTGTTGTCTCTTCTGTGCCTCATTTTTATTATAGAGATAAGAATAGTTCCAATTATCTTTAGTAAAATTAATTAAAATTGCAGAAAAATATTTAACATCACTTAACATTGATGTTTAGAAGCCTCTGTCTCTTGTCAGAGCTTCTACTCCTAATGACTGATGAAAAGCATTAGGTAGGTAAATTGCTGTGGTGATAGATATTTTACCTACTTGCTCAAAGATTTTAAAAGCATATATTTCAAATAACTCATAGAAATGTAATACATGTGTGTTTAATTAAAATTAGTTTGGATGGTGTGTGATCACAAAATATTATACCTTAAATTTTTAAATGTGTTACAGTAAAAGGCACATTGCTATTAATCTCCTTCAAAATCCTCCCCCTGACTTGGAACGCACTTCTTTCTTGCCCTTCTCTGAAGCAGTTTTGGAAGTCCTCTTTGTGAATGTCTTTAGTTGTGGTGTCCTGCCTGCTTCAATGTGCAGAATCAGTTCAAAATATTTATGGAAAATTCTCTCAAATGCAAATATTAACAGTGTGTTCTCATCCTCCTCATCTTAAACAGATCTGGAAACTTGTAACATCTGGCTCTTCCCTAAAGTTGAAAAGACCCTGAAAAGTAAATGTTGGGAATTGATTCAGTACATCAAGACAGCCATGACAGACAGCAAAACTAAAGACACTCATGAGAATGAATGCTCATAACTGCTTCAGAAAATGGCAAGATTAGTGGGATAGGCATGTTCAAAGCGAGGGAGAGTATTTTCAAAGTGAGTAATGACAGTGTGTCTTTTACTATAATAATGTAAAATTTTAATCTCGTCATATTTTGTGGTCACACCTTCTTTTGTGCATGTGTGTGTGTGTGTGTGTGTGTGTGTGTGTGTGTTGAGCAAAAAGATTTTAAACTGGTTATAGTGAAACATGCCTGTAATTCCAGGACTCTGGGAGGCTAAAGCAGGAGGATGGAGACCAGCCTGTGAAATTTAGCCACTTAATGAAACCCTATCTCAAAATAAAACACACAAGATATACCTCAGTGGGAAGAGCCTGTGTTCAATCTTTAATACCAGCAGAAAAATAAGTGATTTCAGCTGAAGTAGAAAAATACAGAATACACCGGGTATTTCTTAAGTGGAGTCACATGATTGTGAAGTACTCAGATGCAGGTGGTCTACTCTTCTGTGTGTTGATTTTACTACATATTCATCTAAAGCTCTACTACTGAAAGGTAAGCAGGAAAACAGAAACATTCAATACAAAAGCATTTTTGTGGTTCAATAGATTTGAAAATTGGTAGAATAAGAGGGATGCTTGAAAGTAGCAACAGAGATGCCAGAGCTTTAGGAGGATTTTTGTCCAGTAATTGTGAAGGATTCTAGATCACATATGAAAAGCATAGTGTGTACTTACTTCATAGAACCCATGAACTCTGTTTTCTAAGAGATGCTCTTTTTTAATCCTCCCCTTTTACTGTGCTATGTGTTCATCGGCATTGATTTAATACAACGTCATCTAAGGGACGTGATAAGTTGGTGTTTATGTCTGTCAAGGGACCAAGAAGATGAAAAGTAGGCATCACCAAAAGATGTAATTTTATGTTGGCGATACCCCTACATTTTTCTTAATTATTTCTGACATTTTATCTATTTCACCATGAGCTTCCTTGGAGGATACAGATGAAGAAAAAACTGTTCTTCGTGACCTAGAAGAAGAAATACATCTTCTCTTAATAAATCCCACCTGAAATCATGTAGGGGAAGGAAAGGAGTAACAGTTAACATTTATCATTTGGACTGTTTGATTTGCTAAACTCTTCTAGGAACCTGAAAGATAGTTTCTTTTCACCAGGAAGATTTGAGATAAAATGTGACTCTGAGAAAAAGACTTTTGGATAACTATATGGGGATCTATGCAGCAGAAAATTGAAATATGAACAATCCATGTTCTGCTTGTACTCATCCTAAACTATCCTGTTAATGGGTATGGTATCTGGCACATAGGTATTCAGGAAGTATATCTCCAAATATGTACTTTGTATTTCATATTCCATTAATTAAGATACCATTTCTCTTTTTTTTTTCTTTTACCTTCAGATACTTTTAACTCACCAAAGTGACAAAATTTTATGCAGTTTTACCACTTCTCTTTTGAGAAATGTGTGAAACTGGAAGATCAAACACAAACTACACAAGAAGCTTAAAAGAAAGATCTCTCTCATATACAATTGCTATATGTGCCTAGAGTGAAAATCACATTTTGTGATGTGCTATAAATGATGTTATTGGACAAAATTCTAAATATTAAACATGTGAAGAGAAAATTAACTGTTGCTTGTTTTTGATGTCCTGGTATTAAATTAAGGGCCATGTGCTTACTAGGTAAGTACTCTACTAATGAACTATAATCACAACCTGATCAAGGAAATATTGAGATGCAAAGGCAAAAATCCATATGTTTTGGATGGCCTGTGCTTGTTTTCCTCCACTTGAGAGGGTATAAAAGGAGTGAGCACCTCTTTCACGATGGCTCCAGTGAACTTCACTTCTCCATATCAGTACTTCCTTGTGGTTTCCTCTTACACTGAATCTGACCCAATATAATCAATACAATGAAGCAGAAAGGAGTTTGAGGGTTTTTTAAGTCTAGGTCACGTGAAGCTTACCCACTTCTTCCTTACTCCCTTAGAAGAAATCTTGGAGAAACCATGCACAGTGCAGTGAGAGTGACTATGGTGAGACTGCCGTATTGTTACGTCCAAGTTAACCCCATGGAAAAACTGTATCAAGAGAGATATCCAACCTCTCTCCTAGTATTCCAGCCTGCTTAGCTGAAGGATCAGACTTTTGACCAAAGAAGGCATATAGCTCAGAAATGCAGCCCAGTTAAGCGTTCAGATCTTTGCATATCCAGCTACCATCTGGCTATTAATACACTAGAAAGACTCTAAGCAAGAACCATATATCTGAGCTCATTCAACTAATAATTTTCAAATAATTTTGGGGCAGGTTGTTAAGTAGCAATAGAAATAAGAACAATTTCTCACGAAGTCATCAGATTGTAGTAGGGTTCAAACATGTTCATGAATTGTCATTTATTCGATAGAATCTAATTTAATGTATTAAATTAAACCAAATATATGGACAGTCATTGTTAAGCTTAGAATTCATTATAAAACTTTATGTTGTGACTTCAAATGGGTATGGTGCATGTTAAAGAAACAGTTAAAGGAATTTCAATTGCCAAAAGTGAAAATGTACTCATAACCAGGTACACCAGGCCCAACAGTACATGGAAGTAAATAGATTATCATGTTCCTTAGTGATACAGTATGTGCTTAGTGTATGTGAAGCCATGGGTTCAATTCCCAGTATTAAAAAAGATTAATTTTATTTTTTCTATTTAATAATTTTAGTTTATTCTCAATATTTTTTAAAAATTTTAATTATCATTCAATACAGTTATTTATTGTGTTACCCAATTTATTCTGGTTTTGACCATCTGAGATACTTTTAGATTGCTTTCTGTCTTTTTTATATGTTCTCCTAAAAAGTTATGCATAACATGGCATTCTAAAATTTGTATATAATGTAGAATGGCTAAATTGAACTAATTAATATATGAATTATCTTGAATACTCTCTACTTTTGATGATGAGAACACCACTGTATTATCAGTTTTCAAGAAAACAAATACATTATTATTAGTCATAACCCCATGTTGTATAATATATCTATTGAATTTATCTCTACTATCTTAATAAAATTTTATATTCTTGCACAAATATATCCCACTACATTTGGGAAACATTGTTTAGATCTCTACTTTCATGATTGCAAATATTTTTAGATGTGAACATTTCCTAATATTATGCAAGTCAAGTTGCTCCAGGACAACAGATTCACTGAATCCCATAAATATGCTATTGTATGTGTCTGTCTGCTCCATATTGTTACTGTTTATGAAATTACATTTTTTACACACTTTCATTGGTTTTCACTCATTTGTTTTAACATAATATACAGTTACAGTGCATTTTTATCAAATGTCTTTGTAGTAACTGAAACTTCTATATACAGTTTGCATTTGCTCCTGATTGATGATTGGGGCATTTGCAATCACTGATAATTTATTGCTTCCATGGTTTATGTTGTTTTAAAGCTAAGCTTTGGCATCTTCCAGGAAGAGTAGAGTTTCTTGTATTTCTTAGGTAATAGCTTTTTAGGCTCATACTGTAAAGTTTACTTACAAAAAATGTCTGCCAACAATCTCTTAGCAGACACTGGAATTCAGTATTGACCCTCCAAGTTCAGATGCTGTTACAAGTTGATCATTTGTATATTCCAGAGTAGAGCTATTAAAATAGGCTGCTAAAAATCAAGAAGACAAGATTAATCATTGATATGAAAGTATGTTAACTTTTAATTAAAATGTTTCACTAATAAATCCAAACTCTCACTTTTGCAGAAGTCTCTTTAGGGTACAAGTTTATCTAAAAATTGCAGGAATTACACAGCCTAATAGTTACTCTTGTTAACAATATTGCTAGAAATCCCCAAAGGTCAGGCTAGTATTCTGTACACAAACTTGGAATTTAAGATACCCTGGAAGATCACTTTAACAGTTACTATCCCTCAACAAACATTCTCCAAATGTCACTTCATCTTGTAGATGGATTTGATATTTACTTCATAGGATATTTTTCTCATTATGATAAAGAAACATTTAGTAACTCACCATTGAATGGATAATATTAAATTTGTGTTATCATGTTTATTTAGACTTTCCTTTGTAAAGTGATCCTGGATAAAGCTTCACTGAATCAAAACCATAAGGATGGTAAGCTGTTTTTTTTTAAAATTATTTTTTGTTTCCTTCCTAAAATTATGCACACAAAATTTTCTAAAAAGTTTCTAAGTCAGACATGTTATTTTGTCTATCAAATGATGATACTTTATTCCAGTGAATAAATGCTAAAATTAAAGTATGCAGTGGAATAATTAGCTGTAGCGTGATCTTAAATAAGAAACACCTAGCTCGGTTCTGGTTGTGTCTGGATGATTGATTTACGAAAGAAGGAAAAGACATCCTGGATGTAGGTGAAGCCCACAAATAGGCTGGATGGAATAAAAAGTGAAGTGAAAAGAAAACCTCACTTGTTGCTCCTTTTGGGGAGCTCCTGTCTTTGTCATAGCCTTTGGACATTTATGTCGACTCTCCCAGAGCGGATTCTCCAGCCTTCCAACACAGACCCATCAGCTTCCAGACCCGCTCTCTCAGGGAACTCCCGTGGTCAGCTTCAGGCCTTAACTTTTGGCTAGATTGTCTGCCTTCCAGCATGCAGATGGCTCGTTTTTAGGCAGCTGTTGTGAAACTATCTTGTAAATCCTCTATATATCACATGTGTGTATTATATCCTATTGTATTGTATCTGTTCCACTAGGAAACCTTAACTGATACAGATATTGATGCCAGGAGTGACTCTAAAGAAGCAGAGTTGTAAGGATGAATTTTCTAGACTTGACTAATTCAATGAGTCCTAAAGATTCCATGCTTTCCTGATAATGTGCAGAGTACAGACAGTCTATGGTAAGAACGGTTTAAACTAATGTGCAGTTTAAAATCATTTGGTTGTCCTAATTCGCCACCTAAGAGATGAAAAGAACTTACCATAATGAACAACAAAAGCAAATCAATGATCAAAACTGGTCAGATACATATAGAGCTACAGGGTTGTGTGGTGAGTCATACTGTCTCCAAAAGTGAAATAGACGGGAAGCCTACTAAATTCTTCCTAGATTTCTATAATTAGAAAGACTTAAGGCCAAATGAACAGAAATGTATCTCAAATCATAGAGGATCACAGCCCTTCAGCCAATTCCCAGATTTAAGCCACTTCACAAACCCAGAAACCCTTGAGTAAATGGGTGGTCAGATTGCTTTGAGGAAGGACCCTGGTGCTCTGCCAAAAGTTGACACTATCAGTCTTTCTGCTGTTCTTTCCCAAAGGGACCTAAGGCCTTTTATTGATGCAATCGTACATTGGGGAAAATGAAATGATTATACATTTCAGGGACTGCTGCACACTGGTTCTGAATTAACATTAATTCCAAGGAATCCAACACATCATCATGGCCTTCCAGTAAGAGCAACAGCCTATGGAGATCAGGAAATCAATGGAGTTTTATCAAACGTCCAACTCATAGTGAGTCTAGTATGTCCCTAAACGCATCGTATAGTTATTTTCCAACTTTCTGAATGAATAGTTGTGTAGATGTCATTAGTACTTGACAGAACCTTTACATTGGCTCTGTAACCTACAGTGTGAGGGCTGTTGTAATTGGAGAGACCAAATGGAAGCCACAGAGCCTTTACCTGGTAAAATAATAAACCAAAAGCAGTGCTGCATCCCTGGAGGGGTTGCAGAAACTACTGCCACTAATCAAGGACTTGAAAGATACAGGATTGGTGGTTCCCGTCAGATCTCCACTTAAATCCCCTATTTGGCCTATGCAGAAGACAGATAAGTCTTGGAGATTGATGGGGGATTGATTACCATAAATGTAGTTCAGTAGTGACTCCAACTACAACTGTAAACTTTTTAGAAAATTTTGTGTGCATATTTTTAGGAAGGAAACAAAAAGTAAATAAAAAGAATAACAGCTTACCATCTGTCTTGGTTACATTTTTCTCATTGCTGAGACAAAATACCCAACCCCCAAAATGAAGGAAGGAAAGGTTTATTTAGCTTACAGTTTGTGGAGGTTTCAGTCCATACTTGGCTGGTTCTGAGGCAGAGTGGCACATGGCAGAGGGCAAACTGTTCATGGCGGCAGAGCACAGCAAAACAACCAGCAAAAGGGAGGAATGGCTGCAAGCAGTGTCTTTTTCTCCCTTACATTGTAAGCAGCCTGCCCCCACCAAGGAGGCGTAGCTCTCACACAGTCTCCATGCCCTCCTCTTCCACAGGCTCAGGATGTGTACAAAGTAAGCACCCTGGCTTCCTGCTGAATTGCTCAGTCAAACCTCTAGACTCCCCAAGTTGACACAATGTGTCAACCATAACATCATCCTCATGGTTTTGATTGTTAAACTTATCACGTTTAAATCATGAAATGTTAGGAGTAAACATTCCCAAAGAAAAACTTTGCCATCATAGTTATATCATGTTAGACATAATTATGAACTTGCTATTGTATCTGGAGACTATGTATGGTTTAACGAAATATGCCTGGCTAATAAATTGACAAGCAATAGATTGCGATAGTTTGCCGTGTTGTCATGTTGAAGAAGAAATGCCTAGTGGATTAGTTTAGCACAGTTCTGAGTGTATCTGGATGACTGACTTACTGAAAAGGGAAGACCCATTGTGGCTATTGCTACCATCAACCAATAGGCCTGTAGTCTTGATAGAATAAAAAGGGAAAGAAGGGATTTTCACTTTTTGGTACAGAGCTCCGTCCTTCATCATCACCTTTAGATGTCTGTTCCAGTGTTTCCAGGACAGACTCTCCCAGCACAGATCCTTCAGCTTACTGCTACAGACTCACAAGTGTCTGGCAATGAGCTGCAGATTTTGAGCTCTTGATCTCTTCTTTCTATCACATAGATGGCTTTTTTCATAGGCAGCCATTGTAAACCTACCTTGTAAATCTCTCTCTCACTGTCTCTGTCTCTGTCTGTGTGTCTCTGTTTCTGTCTCTCTTTCACTGTCTCTCTGTCTCTGACTCTCTTTCTCTTTTATGTATATATATGTGTGTTATTAAATGTGTTCCTTCGATGAAACCTAACTGGCATAGTCATGTTTACTTAAAACCATCCTTTTTACAATTCTAACATCTCTGTTCAATAATCATACTTATTAAACCTATTTTCAAAGTCTGCAGTTAGAAATTATAAAATGTCAATGTACAATTTGATGTATTTTCCCACTAATGCAAATAATATAATATGCCTAGACTGTTAAGCATGAAAAGCTAAGCTATGGGATATGGTGATTTGAAAATAATATATAGATTTAAGAATTACTAGTAAGGCTTTTTGTGAGATGAAATGCTACTAAGAATGCGATGCAATTGCTATGAAAATCCTCCTGTGTGTCTTGGCGAACACATCTAATATGGATCAGGTAAGAGATGGAAGTCAACAGAAGCAATGTGGAAAGACAGAAATATGGAAAGACACACAGCAGCGTTTTCTGAGCCAGCTAGAGAAGGAATGTAACCTTCGGGTAAAATCATATACTGCAGGGATTTTACGTAGTGAAGTAGCCCTAGAATTCCCACATTCTAAATATAGTCCAAACATCTTATACCTAATTTTTGTGCCATATATTATGTTCTTTGAAGTTCTCTGTTATGCCTTTATTATATCTTGTTAAGGGCCAGTTTCTTCTTTTTTTAGAAGACAGTGATTTTGCTCTCTAGCAATATATCGTGAAACTAATTACAGGAAGATCTTAGTGTTTTATTTCCCTGGGACAGTTATTTCATTATGTCATTACACTTAAGCTATGTCTTTATCCACACCACTACCCCTTCAAGAATGTTTTGTTATCCTCCCCATAAGTACTTGTATTTTAAAATATAGCATCTTTAGTTCAATATTAGCAGAACCATACTATAAACCTGTATTTTCTGACTAAAGCCCTTCTGTTTGAAATTTATTAGGATTCTGAAATACTTTTCCAGAAGTTGAGGATATTTATAATTTTAAGTAATGTACCCTTTACTGTGCATTAAAATTACATAACTCACCCATCACCCTTGTAAAGTGAATTCAATTCCAGTTTCATTTTTCTTACAGTGGGCATTATGGATTCCTTATCCTCTACCTCTAATGTTTTTGCTTCTTATGATGCATTTGTAATTGGCTGAGGTGGCAGCTACATATCAAAGAAGTTGTGTGTCCTGTAGGGGATCAAACCTGCATGGCTAACCTCGCTAACACAATAATCTGTTCTTAGTTGTGTACTCTTTACACCAAAAATCATTGCACACTTTTTTTTACTACCACAGGAGAGTTTCATTTTGACAACTTTTAAAAAATGTGCCTTTGCACTGTGCATTTTCTGAGTACGTTTGTACTCTTTTATGTGTCTTTTCTTTCTCTCCTGGTCTATTTTATTCTGCCAGATAAAGTTATAATTGTTTTAGTGTAATACCTGATCACAGAAGAAAATATGATATTTTAAAGAAATTATTAATAATGGAGCTGTACTAATGAAATATCAAATAATAGAGTTTGGAGTTTAGATTGTGTCCTTTGTGATCCCCTCACAGAACTTCATATGTGTTACTTCATCTGCTAAAATGTAAAGTTCTACTGGAAATACATTTAAATTTATTTATTTTCATATAAATCTCTTTGCGCTTTCATACATGCACATATAAAGAGATGAAAATCTAACTTTATGTATCACTGTATTTAAACAGATATGTGTTTGTGTCTGAATAAAAATACAATCTATCTCTTCTGACTACTCATAAAAGAAGCCTTAAATTGAAACTCTTTAAGGAGGGCTGTAAGAACATATATGCTTTTAACCCTTTCAGTACATAAAAAGAATAGTTAATTGAAGCACATAGATGTAAGAATAAATTTTATAGGAAAGTGTCAGAAATAAAATATCCATAGACTTTTTTTTAGTCACTTCCACATTTAGATTAAAAACAAACAAAAAAGCAACAACCACAAAGATTTTACTCAGGCATAATATTCAAGCTATAACATCCAGTGTTAGTTGCAGCACCTAAATGAAAGATAATTAAATTTTTTAGCATAGCAATTTGTTAATGGTGCTCATGAGTAAAAAATTACACAAAGTGACAAACTCAATGCTTTCTTTTATTTGAAGTCATTTGCCAATGGGAGGTTAAAAAAAAAAAAACACATGCAAGTGGGAGAACTATACCAAGAAGCTACTATATTTAAATGAAATCTATTTACCTTTTATCCAGCCTGAATAGATGCTTTTTAATTATTGCTAATTGTTTAAGATGACTTTGCATTCCCCTGAAGATTTAGTCTGGATAAATTTAATTTCTTTAAAATCTCCTTCAGTTACAGGCAAATACAGTAAGAAGCCCCATAGGTATGGCAGGAAAACAGTCATAAAGGCAGAAGTATTTAAATTAGTAGTGCAAGGAAGTCTCCCCCAAAAGAGGAAGAAAAGCTGTACGGTTGGAGTTGGAAGCACTGAACACGGAACACACAGTTGAAACATTTAAGAGAGCTGTGAAAAAGGTCTATATTTACTTGTTAAAGAATGTGCTAGGGCAGTCTAAAGCATATGAATAGTTCTTTCACAAGTCACAGAGTCCATTCAACCCTTGGGCATTGTTATTACTCGACAGAAATAGATGGGCCTAATTAATATTCTGAACATACCTGAGAGAACATTCTTAAGGAAATCATTCTCTGGTGGTTTGAAAATTTAAAAGACAGAGAGAAAGAAAGAAAACTTAACAGTAAGCATTAAAAGTTGGATCGAGATAACAAAGTCAACGGCTCTCAAACTTTAATGCCTGCTACAAACAGAAGTCTTGTTTGTGTACATTTCCCGGTGCCAATGGTTCTGCCTTGTGAAATAAAGTGGAACAATAGTTTGCATTTACAAATAATTATATTCTTGACATTTCGTTGAATAACAAGCAAAAATCAAAGCTTGTGAACTCATATAAATGAATAATGAAGTAATTTATTAGTCATGCATTCATGTTAAAATACATACAGTGAAAATATTTAATATTTTTTATGACAACAGGAATGTTAATGTTGAAGAAACATTCAACTACTTAGGAAGAATGTTGCACATTTCAAAATGTTTTCCTAACTAAATTGTCAATTTAAATATTATTTTAATATATATTTAATTCTGCATTTCTCACATGCAGCTATGATACAGTTATGAACTTTTCTGCTTTTTTATTTTGAACATTTGGAATATTATTCATACAAAATTCACCAAAATTCTACTTATTTAAAACTTTTTATAGTTGCAAATATGGATTAAAAACATGATCAATTTTTAAATGGATCAAAAAATACTTGACCCAAAATAAAAGTCAAAAACAGGGTAAAGGACACATTTCATGAGTTACTTCAGTATATTCCAAGTAGATACACATACATATAAATAAACACATATTAATGAGAATAGAGGACAGCACCATTAACTACATAATGCAAGATAGAGGTACTTTCTGAGGACACAAATTGTTAAAGTGCCTATCCTGTTTAAATACCTGCCCTTAACAACGGAATTCATTGAGATGGGAGTCAAGTGCTTGGTGCCCAAACTCAGTAAAGCACATATAAAACTACGTTCCCATTGAAGTGAATGGAACCTTTCACTTCTGAGACACAAAAACCAGCGCTGTCTTTGTCTTGTTACTTTAAAGCTCTTTGATTGCCTTTTCCTCTTTATGGTGCTTTAAACATAGATGATTCTGTGTTCACAAATCGCAAAGAAAACTACAAGTAGCGAATACTGAAATTTGCTGTAAGCGGCAGGTACCTAAAGCTACAAGTAGCAAATATGGATCAGATGTGTGAGTGCTCCTTAGGATAAATAGAGTACGGACGACTGACTGTCATCCTACCTCTCTCTGTGTTATCACTCACGCTTGCAGTATGCGCCTGTGGCGTATGAGGGTTATAATCAAAGTGGCAACACGCATACCAGGGTCAAAGTTAACCTAGGAAAACCTGCTTTCTTATTTCATTGCCTTTTAAAAAGTGCAAAAAAACCCACAAGATAATAATGGCTGAATATCATCAACAACAACATTGAGAAGGACTATTGCTCATTTTCTTCTGGTTCTAAGAATATTTCATTTTGGATGATCAAAGGAAGGTTTGACCCCACTTTAAGGGTGTTAAATTCAATATTTAGTCAGTGGTTATGTTCTGATTCAATCTAAACCAACAATAAAAAGTTATGAAAATAACTGAGCAATGAAAATTTGGTGATACTAAGAAATTTTAAATTTTTTAAGGTATGAGAGTGATATGGTTTTTTTTCTTTCAAAGTTTATATCTTTTAGGAATGTGCACAAGAGTATTTATTTATTGAATGATGTACTGTGAGTGAAAAGAGGGGAGAAGCATTGTGGTGACTTAAAACTCCACCGAATATTATTCAATATTCTTCCCTTTGAGAAGCAGAGATGGATTCTTCTCCTTTGAGTGTAAACTCTTTAGTGCCTTACTACCAATGAACTATGGCAAAAACAACACTGTAATATTTTCAAAAGTAAGTTCACACTAGTTATGATGGCTTCTCTTCCTCTTTGTCCCTTTTCACAAATATTTTCTCTATGAGAAGCAAATGGACAGCATTATGAACTACGCGCATGCTCACAACATGTGAGAAACGGAGATCTCTTACCAATGGCTACCTGAGAATTTCAGCATGAAACTTCTGTTTTAGCAGTCCTCAGAGAGCAGCAACCCAAACAGGTTTTTCCTGCAGCCTCATGAATGATTCTCAGTCAAAACCATGGGGCTAAGACACTCCTAAATTTCTAGCCCATAGAGAAGGAGATAATGGGTACTTGATTTTAGCTGCTAGGTTTCGTTTTCTGTGCTACATTTTTTCTTCTTCCTTCTCTCATTTCCTTTTTTTCTTTTAAAAATTAAAAAACTGACAAAACAGCAAGGAAGACAAAATCAAAACAACACAAAAACAACACAAAGGATACATGACCTCAAAACAAACTGGTAGAAATTTACAGTGGTTGCTGTATTACATACTATTACCTTCAACTAAGTTTCTCAGTCCACTAGACATAAGAATGTAAGCTTGATCAAGCAAAGACAGTAACAAATTACTTACATTTTTATCAACAGACAGCAGACAGCAGACACAGTATCTATTCACTCTCTGTTGACATTTGGGTGCTGGATAATGAAAGGCTCAGGGATCATCCTAACATTTTACCTCCCTTCATGTGTATATGAATAATGATATAACAAATCTTTGAAAACTAATTAGCACTTTTATTTATCTGGTAAGAATATAATTTAAATAGCACCTATCAGTATTTTAAGTTTTAAGAATATTTATGTTTTCTATAAAAGTCATTTTAGATGCCATTATAATCTTAAATACTTACATGCCTTTATATGATCTTCACTGTCTTCCAGCAACAGCAACGTTTCAAAGTAATAAATGTATGTAAAGTGAACCTATCAAACCAATAAAGATTATGTTGGCTTTGTAAATAGAGGCAAAACTGAAAAGAAACTTCGAACAAAATTTTGGTGTCTTCCCACACCAAAATCTTTATCATCCTCCCAGAAAAACATGCTCATTGAATGAAGGTGGATTTTCTTCCCAAATATACCTTCGACATGGTCCCCTAGAGTTAGATCTAAGATATCCTTGAAAAGTATCATGTGCTTGGATGATGACAGGAACATGGGTGCACTGTAGTTACTAACTGATCAGCCACTGATGAGCTCATCCCTGACTGCTCTTTGGAGGTCAGACCTAGAAGGGCGTGTTCTTGTCTGGTTCCCCTCCCTTCTCTCTCTCTGCTTCCTAGCTACCGTGGGTTCAGTACTTTTACTTTATGATTTCTATTTCTATGCCATTTCTGACTTGGAGTCAGCAAAATCTTGACTAAGACTATGAGCCAAATAAACCTCTCATCGTTTAAATTGTCAGTGCTGGGTATTTTGTAGTAGCAATGGAAAATATCTGATATAGCCCCTTTCTGTTTGCTGTAACAAAATAAAACTATAATGATTTGTCTTTAAAGGTTGCTATATGGCTATTTGGTCTCTATCCACTAGAAATATAATCAGTGAGAATATTTAATACTCTTGAGCTAATAGTGAATGAAATAGAAGTAATTTTATTTTTAAGGGAAATTCAGTGTTTTATTCTTCTCCTGTAATAAATTCTGTGGAAATTTACTTTACATCAGTTTTTCTTTTCTAATTTATTTTAAAGATAATAAAAAACAGAAATGATACAGAATTTCAAAACAAGATAATAGGAAATTAACAAGTTATTCTATTGTATATAGTTATATTCAAAGTAGTTGCTCAGACTACCAGATATAGGCATGTAAGATTATCAAACAATATAAACACAAGCTGTTCCTTTCAATGAACACATAGAAATTAGAAGTACAATTATCTTATATATATATATATATATATAAAATAAAACATATTATATATATAATATGTATATGTATTCCTTCCTTCTTTGCTCCTTTCCCCCACCCCAGTTGTTCAGTTGCTCTTTCTTTTTGAGCGGTTTCTTTCTCTTTCACAATATCTATTGTACTTTTGTATCTTATTTACTCTTTAAGTTTCTTGCACTAAAGGGACAGTATGATGTTTACGCATGTGAGTCTCATTTATTTCACTTATGAGTATGGTCTCTAGTTGCATCCATTTACCTATAAAAGCCTTGAGTTTATCTTTCTATATAACTGAGTAATACTCCATTACATAAAAAGACCACATCTTTTTTATTCATTCCTTGGCTGATGGGAATTTGGGTTGTTTCCAAGATTTAGCTATGGCAAATTGGCTGCTATAAACATGGGTGGTATGGCTATCTTCCTAGAAGAATTAAAATTTTAATTATTTGTCTTACAATGTATATTACATTATGTATAAAACTTAAATATGTTGCATTATTAAGTATAAACAGGCACGTATAAATAAGAATAATGTGCATCAAGCACATACCATGTTCCATGTATTTTATTATATTAAATTTTTATATTTTCCCTTTGACTTATTTGTGTAGATTTTACACATGTATAATGAAGAGACAGTTTAAGTTCTCTTGATTAGGACCATACAATAAGATTTTAGTGGTTTCTAATTCCAGATTTGAGTATAGTTGAATCTAATACATGAAACTGTCTGAATACTATATCTCACACAGTGGACAGATCTGTGTAGACAGAAAGGGGCAATATAACACAGTATCTGCACACAATGCACATTCAAATTTGAAAAAACATTAAAATGGAAAATATTAGGGCTTGAAAACATTAGTCTTGTAATGTGTGGAGCTGCTATAGTAAAATGGAAATCTATAGGAGTTAGAAATGTTTGGTGTGGGTAGCAATTGTGGAAATTTTTACAGAATAGGTGAAATTTTAGGTAAGCTTTCAGATCACCCTGGGCAACTTAGTAACAATAAGATACTACCTTGAAATAAAATTTTAAAAAATTTCCAAATACCTTGCCCCCTACCACTGCTGTCCACTCAGGCCACGCATAACTCCCCTGAGAGGTAAGAGAACAGAAAATGTATGGGCCCCATAGCTCACCACTGCTACTGCCTTCACAGGCCTTGTGTGACCAGCAAGTGAGAGAACATCCAACTCCCAAATTTGATTGAGCTCTGCTTCTAGATTCTCTTTCACACAAAGCATCCATGGTGACAACCAAAAGACAGACTTGATCAAAGACAAGACCAACACCCAGCATGAGTTTCACTCAAGGACTAACCCACAGAGACCAAGTGACAAACTGTCAGGGGAGATGGGGTTGGAGAAGCTGAGAGCTAAACAGGGAGCTCCTGCCTTTCACTTGGTACAGGCTGAGTTCACAAGAGCTATATTCTGTTGTAAGAGGCCAAGTGATGGATGTCATCTTCAGAGGGAGTGCTCCTAAAGGAGAAGGCATTTAATCCATTGTTGTGCTTCCACTACTGCCTACATCCAGCAGAAATTAGTCCTCTGAAATACTGCAGGTCAATAGATGGGTGGCCTAAATTCTTCCCCAAATCACAGACCTCTTTGTTCTGGTTAAGGACAGTTTATGTGTGGTTTTTAAGAGTTGTCAATAAGCAGTTGACATTTGATGCCATTGTCATGCTAACTTAACTAATATAGGGAAGGTGACACAGTGGTTGCTCAGTTGGTTTTCTCTGTATGCTACTACTAGCTTACCCAGGTCATAAATAATACTGTAGCACATTTCTAATGGACAGGGGCTAAGGAAACTGAAAATCCCAAAACAAAAATAAACAAATGAAAACTGGAAACACGAAAAGACAAGGCAACAAAATGCCTCCCCCCAAAAATCCCAACTTTCCAAAATCAGTTTGAGTATAGATTAAGGAAAGGGAAATTGTAAGAGACACAGTAGAAATGTCTGAAAGGTTACCAATAAAGGTAAAATACATCAACAATTAGTGATCTAATGAAACATATGATCAATGAGTCTGCAGAAGACATACACAAAAAAGTCTAGTGGAGCTAAAGAAAGATGCAAAATATGAATATCCAGCATAGAAAATATGGGAATTCATAAAAAATACTGTTTCAGATAGAAATCCAGGAGATTCAAGATAAGATTAAAAGTATGGACAGCAGAAGCAACCCATGTGAACATGGAGTCAGATCTAGAGGTGATGGCTGTAGTCAGTGGTCAATTAATGAGAAATACTTTAAACACAATGAGAGCATGAAGAATGAATCAAAAAATGCTTAGATGACTCAAGTAAGACTAAAATAAAAGTAAATTAAATTAAAAAATCAGAAGACACCAGAGAGGGGATAAAAAAGCTGTTTACATCAGTAATAGTAGAAAAGTTTGGAAAATAGGCATATCGAAGCCTGAATAACAGTGATCAGAAAAATCCATTCCATGCCTCATATTAATTAAAATACAAGAACTACAACACAACAACAGAATCCTAAAGAGTCCTAGAGAAAAGCAAATGATCACCTATAAAGTAAAATTCACCTGAATTTCAAGACTTCTCAACACAAAACTCAGAGGCAAGGAGATCATGGAATGAAGTATTTCAATATCTAAAAGAAAACATTCTCTAACCTATACTACAAAATTATCTTTCAAAACTGATGGAGAAATGATATTTCCATTGTAGAGAGAATTTAAAGAAGTTTATGACAGTCAAACCAAAATTTTCTCAATAAACGTAAAATACATCAATTTTCATTAGCCCTCAGAGGAAATAATCAAGCCAGCTATAACAAAAATTTCAATGAAATGATTGCATCTTGTAGGTCTAGCAATTAAGTAAAATGGAAAAGAGCAAAATAAAAGTATTACAATGATAGGAATAAGGTAATACGTATCAGTTATAATTATTACTGTAAACAGACTCAACTAATCAATCAAAAGATTTGTGTTAGCAAAATGGATCAAGAAGCAAAATCCAACTATATGCTGCATACAAGGGAAACATTTAACACAAAAAAAAGAAATTCAAAAACTAAGTCAAAGGACAGAAAACAGTCCATGCAATGGGAATCTGAAAACAAGCAAGAGTAGCTAGTGTATTTTAAGAAAAAGTGGACTCCAAATCAAAGCTCATTAAAAGAGATGAAGAAGGATGTTATATATTGCTTAATGGCATTTGTCAGTAGAAAGAGATAACAATTATAAATATATATGCACCAAGCCATGGTGCACCCAACTTCATAAAACAAAAACCAATAGACATAAAAGATAAGATAAACAGCAGTGCAATCAGAGTGGTGGACCTAAAAATTTGCACTATCATAAATAATCAAAAAATTTTCCAAAAACATATCAGAGTTGACCCAAATCTTTGAACAAATGTACTTAATAGATATATATGAAGTATTCCACCCAACAAGAACAGATTACACATTCTTTTTGGTTGCATATGGTACTTTTTCCAAGATAGACCCATGCTACCTAATAAATCAAGCCTAAGTGAATGCAAAGAACTGGAATCTTGTCATGCACATTACAAAAATCACAGTGCAAAGAAACTGGAAATCAATAGCAAAAGAAACCAGAAAAAAAAAAAACTATGAAACTGTGAAAATTAAACAACACATTACTGAATAATGAATGGACCACAAAGGAAGTGAAAGAAGAAATAAGCTCCTAGAATTAAATGATAATGTCAGTACAACATACCACAATTTATTTGCCACAATGAAAGCAGGTCCTGTGAGGGAAGTCTATAATTGTCAACGCTCACATTAGAAAAACAGAGTAAGCATAAATGAATAACTAAGTAATGCAGCTCGAGGTCTCAGAAAACCAAGAAAAATTCAAAGTTGGTACAAGATGAAACGCTGAAAAGGTCAGTGCAGAAATCAGTAAAATGGAGACCAAGAAAAGCACTACAAAGAATTAATGAATTGAAGTGGTGCTTTGAAAGAATCAACAAAATAAACAGACCTTATGTAATCTTACCAAAAAAAAAAAAGGAAAGACACAAATCAACACAATTAGAAATGAAAAGGTGAAGTCATTACAAATAATACCAAAATCCACAAGTTATTAGCAACTATTTCAAAGATTATATATATATATAATATAGATATATGCAAATTGGAAATTTCAAAATAAATGGAGAGATTCTTATCAATACCAAACCTGAATATGAATTACCAAACCTGAATGAAGAAGACTTGAAAATCGAACAATCACAATAACAGGAAATGAAATTGAAGCAGTAATATACACACTACCAACAAAGAAAAGCCCAAGACCTGATTGATTCACAGCCCAAGTCTACCAGAACTTCAGGGAAGATATAGCATAAATACTTCTCAAACTCTTCAATGAAATTGAAAGGAGTACTTTCAAACTTATCCTCAGAAGCTAACATTATCCTGATCCCAAAATTATTTAAGCATCTAAACAGAAAAGAGAACTACAGGTCAATCTCTCTAATGAACATAGATGAAAATATCCTTAATAAGATATTGGCAAACAGAATGCAACAAATTATGAAAAGATCATCATCATGACCAAGTGGTTTCATCCTAGGCATGCAAAGATAGTTCAATATATGAGAATCAATAAATGTAATTCATCATATAAGCAGAAGGTAGGCCAAAAATTATGTTAACATTTCAATAGATGCAGAAAAAGCTTTTGACAAAATCCAACATCCAAAAAAAAAAAAATCCCTGAAGAATATAGGCATTGAACGATCCCCTCTCAAACTATTTATGACTAATCCACTTCCATTATCACATTAAATAATGAAAAAACTGAAATCTTTCCCTCTAAGATGAGGAACAAAATAAGAATGTCCATTATTAACACACCACTTGAAGTAGTCCTTGAAATATTATCCAGAGCAATAAGAGACAGAAATAAAAGGGAGAAAGTCATGTGCATAGAAAAGGATGCAGTCAAAATATCTATATTTGCAGATGATATGATCATTTACTTATAAGGCCCACACCAAAACAAAATAAAATACCCTAGGATTGATAACTAAATTCATGATGTAGCTTGATACAAAATAATCACAAAAATCAATGACATTCCTATCTACTAATAATGAACTAATAATGAAATTCATTATTATGAACTATAATGAAATTTGGAAAACACTACCATTCATAAGATCACCCCAAAAAGTAAATACTTTTGTATTAAAATGAACAAGTGAAAGACTCTACAATCAAAATTACATTGCTTTGAAAAATGAACTCAATGGGGACATCAAAAAATTTAAAGACATCCACTGTTCGTAGATAGGCAGAATCAATATAAGCAAAATGTCTATACTTCCAAAACTGATATACAGATTTAATGTCATCTCAATCAAAATACCAATGGTATTTTTCACAGATGTAGAAGAACAAATCTTCAAGTTTCTACAGATCTTAAAATGACCCAATATAGCAATGCAATCCTAAAGGGCAAAATAGAAGATATATAAATGGGAAATAGGAAGTTCAAATAATTCCCTAATTTACCTTTTCCACTGTATCAAGGATATTTTAATGTATATGCTTATACTTATAAATATACTATTAACATATCTATACCACTAATGTAGTATACACTTGTACTACTATTTTCTCTTAGTTCATTGAAAAGAAAGTTTTGTGCTATCATCTGTTTCTTCCTTGTAAGAGAGAATATCTTTTTCTTGGAGTAACTCCTATGAAGATAATTATATACAGTATATTAACTATTGTTACACTCATTATTTTCTTATGAAATTTTGTTTTAATTTTTCATAATGTTAAAAGAAAATCTTTTTAAAAAGGACCTGGAGATCAAGCTCAGTGAAAAATGACCTTGCTTCAAACCTCAGCCTCCTTACCAAAGAAAGTTTCTTTCTGAATGAACACATTCCAGTGAAAGTCAGATACGTGATTCCTGAGAAGACTATTTTTTTTCCTGATTTTACCCTTTTTATGCCTATTCTCGTTGGAGTGCAGATATGATAACATGCCAAACCCAGGTATCCCTTCATTCAGCTGTTAAACCAGCACCAGGAACTGTTCATCTCCAGAATTGTTGCTATGTAAAACATGAACCCTTATTTGTCTAAAGTTCCATACTTATTGCCACAAACATTCCTAATAGAGGTACACAGATATACACTAGTGAAAGGCATGCCATCAAAAATCCACAGGTCTTTCAAAGAATACTTAGGCTTCTTTAACTAACATTATTTAAATATAAAAGCTACTCCAATGTCCACTCATTAATAAATAATTAATAATAATGAATCATCTCGACACTGACCAACAGGTTCAAAGGCATTATTACTTTTAAGATCTTCTGTTTTAATTGTCTCCATATATTAATACATGAGAATATGAAATGAAAAGTAGATTATGAGATTGTGTACAGAGAAAATAATATTTCTATGGGACTATGAGTAGAGATGTAATTAAGTGGAATAAAGGTTTAGGTAACTAGGAAATTAGCAAACTAGTTTTTATTACTTTGTAGAAGTGAGGGCTGTGTTTAAGTGTGATTTAATGAAGTTATTATATTGGCCACTTTTTTGCCACTGGGGCAACATATCTGATAAACCACAACTAATGGAGGAGAGGTTTATTTGGGTCATATTTTCAAAGGGTTTAGACCATAATCAGAGGATTTGTATGCAGAAAAGTCACTGCGCAAGGGCACAGTGGAGCAAAGCTGGATACTTTGTGGAAACCAGGAAACAGAGCACAGGAGCACAGCGCCAATGAGAGATAAACGTTTTAAAAGAAAGCCAGAGCGACTCTCCTCTGGGCTTCATTTCCTAAGAGCATATTACACTCCCACTACTAGTGGATGAAACCATTGATGAGCATCGGATCCCAATGATCCAATCACCTCTGAAATAGTTCATTTCAGTCATCTCCACAATTAAACTGAACCCAAATAGATATCCTTAAACCACGTTTCATCTCCAAATACAGACAATAACGTCATCGTTTCACCTAATGTTATGTAACTCTTCTATGTAAACTGAAAATTTACTACTCAATTCCCCCAGAGTCTAAATAGTTCTAGCATTTCTCAAAAGCCAAAGTCAAAGTCTCTTCCAAGGTGCAAGGCAAATTTGTAGCTGTGAACATCTGTAAAATTAAAAAGCAAGTTACAGTCCTATCTTGGTGCTCAACTTCTTTGACACCCATCACATTTGTCACTCAGGGCCTTGTGACATGAAAATTTTGTTTTAGTATGCAGCGTTGGTTCGGTTCTCAAGGCAAAAGCTGGAACTTGTGTCAGTTGTCTCATGACTTACTACCTGGTTCAGCCAAAACAATTGATTTGTTACTTGTCATGTTTGATATACATTGCTTTTCCCAGAACCAGTTAATGATGAACGGCCAAGGCACTTTACTAATCTCAGGGTACAATGCTATAGGTTAAACACTTACAGTCTAAAAGTGAGGAACAGGGGAATAGAAAAGAATACCAGGTAACTAATGTAACATACAAAACACTGGATCTTGTGATTCCAGATGAGGTATCCAAGTCATATAGTGGTGTGATAAAAAGTGAGTTTCAAGTGTTTGGGTGGTTTTACCCCTACTGCCTGGTTGGTTACAGACCTCATAACCTCTTTCTGGGAGTGGCTTTACTTGCTGCCTTGCAGCTTTCCCTAGTACGTGTTCCATGTTCATGGAATAACCAACTTCTTGAAGTGTTCACTGTAACCTTGGCTTCATTCTTACTGCTTTATGCAGTGCTCCCTCCAGAGAAACTTGCTTGTTCTGCAAGCCTTCCTTTGAAATCTGGGTGGAAGTGTCTTTGATCCAAAACTCTTGCATTTTTCATGATGGTAAATCCATCATCTTGTGGAGAATGTTGTTTTGTTAACGGATTGAATATTATCCAGGTATCCCTGGACTATGCCTAGAGTGCTCTAGAGGTCTGTAATTGATGGCTGGTCATGGTAAAATTCATTCTGAGGACCCAGTTTCTTAGGCAACCCCTCTTTATCCGGGATGCTAGGAACTCTCTTCTGAAATGAACAGTTTGTAGTTTTGTACCATGAGCCTGTGATGGGTGGGGTTTTACTGATCCCTGAGATACCCTCAAATTGTCTTTCTCCTTGCAGGGTTGAAAAGAAACTGTGTCTTTTTCAGGGTTCTAATCTCTTCAGCAACTATAATTCCTTTGCCTCCATCTTTTTACTGGGTGTTTTAGTGCCAAATTTAACTTTTAAAAATCCCTCTCCACTCTGGTTTTTGCTCATGATTCTGATCCTAATTCTGCCTAAAAGCAGTCAGAAGTTCCTATACCAAAACCCGGATGTTTGATTGCCTTCAAATTCCGTCTTCCTGGTAAATTAGTCCTTCCTTAAACACAGTGCCCCCAGAACATTGGCAAAGTGTAGACAAATGTCTGGCCACTGTGTAACATTTTTGGCCTTTACTCTAATTCCCAATAGACTCTTTATTCCCAGATGAAACCTCGTGGGCCTGTCCTTTATCCCTCATATTCCTATCAGCACTCTGGCCTTCCAAGCTCCAAACAGAAGCATGCTTCATGCTCTACGTATAGCATTTTGTTGATCTTCTAGCCCGCTTGGACAAACCTTTCCAAATTATCACACAAAATAGTTTCAAAGCTTCTGAGCCACAAGGTCAGGTGTAGTTATGATAATGAAACCACTGTGAATAGCAATTTCCTATATTGTTCACTTTACTTTCAATGGCACAAAATACCTCACAGCCACATATTAAGGAGGAGAGATTTATTTTGGCTCAGTTTAGACTCTGAAGGCCATGATCATGGCTGCAAGGAAGGAGCATCAGGTCGGGTGCAGCAAAGCTGCTCAATTCATAGTGTCTTGGTAAAAAAAAAAAAAGAGCATAGGGAAAGTTCACCAATAAGCCATGTAACTTCTAAAGTTAGGATCCACCTCCAAGGGGACCCTGACTCATCACACATTCAGCTATGAATTTGGAAAAATGAACAACGTACAGTAGATATTTAAAATATAAATTGTGGCATTTTTCTATAATGGAATATTACTCAGCTATAAAGAAAGAAAAACTTGAGGCTTTTCTAGGTAAAGGGTCACAACTAGAGACCATACTCATAAGTGAGATAAATCACATGTGCCTGTGTAAGCAACATTGTCTCATTAGTGTAAGAACCTGAAAGTCTGAATATAATTTAGGAGGTATGATAAATATTGTGAAATGAAAGGAAACTGCTCAAAATTAAAGAGCAACTGGGATGAGGGGAAAGAGAAAAGGAAGAAAGGTATAATTATGTATGCATGTATACGCAGGACAACTAACATAGTTATACTACTGACCTCTGTCACTATTGTCAGAAACAGCTAATGATTAGTTGTTTGATAAATCTCGCATGTTTGTATTTGTTTTCCTGAGTATATACTTTGAAGTTATCAGTATACAATACAACAACCATTGTTAATTTCCTGTCACCTTGTCTGTAATTCAGTTTTGATTGAACTATTCTTGTGCTGCTTTGTGTCTGTCTGTTTGTTAATATGTTTTCATTCTTTTACTTTTAAAATAAAAAATAAATAAAATATAAGTGAACAATAAAATAATAAAATGACTAAAAAACAATGTGCTACATGTTAGACACTATCTTTTATTTAAGATTAATGTCATAAATTCCTCATAAAATTTATTAGAAAAATGGATGAAAGAAAAATCAAATCATAAAACTGATAAAATTTAACTTTTGTAACACAAAATAAGAGGAGGCACACTTTGTTATGTTAGAGCTCTTAAAGCCAATGTATTTCTTGTTTCCTCCTTGATGCTCAGTAAGATCATATTGAAATTTTCTTCAAATAATTTTCAAAAGATTTTCTAGCATATTTCTATATTTTGCCTTTACTACATGCATTTCTATTATTTTTCATAATTTATTGGTTTTCTATTTTACTATATATAGATAGATACATTCAATATCATCTGTTATATTCCCTTTGTAAGTGAGTAGAACATAAATGATACATAATGCATAAATGATTATTAACTCACACTAAAATGTTTAAGTCATTGTATTTTAGGGAAAGTAGGATAAATGTAACTTACTTGTCTTAAAGGTGTTTAAGAGCTATGAATGTTGAAATTAGCTTTCTTAATGGAACTTATCACTGAGATAAACTATAGATAAAAGAGGACAATAGATAAACTACCAATTACAGATATTTTAAATTGTAGAAGACATAAAATGAAAACTAATATCAATTAAGGATAAGCAGAAATTTCTCTTGTCTTGGAACTCTGAAATCCATATTTTTTTCATCTTCACTATGCCATTGACAATTTACCCGAGTTGACGAAGTCTTAGTACTTTGTTACTGAAGTTTTTTCTAACATTTCTGACTCTGGGGATCTCAGTATTACAGGTACTTCCCTACTATGCATACACTTGTGTTCAAGTCTCATTACACACACACACACACACACACACACACACACACACCACACAGAATGAAAATAAAAAGGAAAAAATTCTAAAATTTCTTTCATAAATCTGTGCGTACATGTATTTGTAGTCCAGATGTTGTGGAAGACTAAGGTAGGATGCTAAAGTAGGATGATTACTTGAGCCCCAGAGTTTGAGGACAGCTTGAGCAAATAAGGTGATACTATCTCTCAAAAATATTCCATCCTGGAATGTTCTTGGAAAGGGATATTTTAGAAGTATTGTTTTGTTTTGTTTTCTTATTTCACTGGATATACTCAGGAATGGTAAAAGGCAAAAAAGCAAATAGAACGCAACACAGAAGAAAAAAAGAAGGGGAACATTTTGCTTTTTTAAAATTTGTTTTGAACAAATATGCTTTAGTGAACATATTAGAAATGTTTAATTTCTAAAAGTTTGTAAATTTGTAACCAGCAATAACAAAGCTCAAAACAAGGCATACTGTGTCATAAAAGATAGAGAATGTAATTCTTTTAAGAGTGCTTATTATTTTGACATGTTCTAAAAATACCGTTTGTCTCATAGACGTTATGGGTAATGTATCAGATAAATACTCTTCAGTACTTTAACACATCTGCTCCAGTGGATACCAGAAAAGCAAAGTTCTCTGAAAATGAAAACTATATATTTTAATATGATTCTCTGTCTTGTTTCTCTCAAGGTTTGATTCTAACATTATTTGCTTTGTAGGTCATTTGGCAGTGAGTTTGCTAGATTGTTCATCTCTATTTCAGAGTGACAGCTGGAAGACAATCAACAACTAAAGACCTAAGACAACAAAATAGAAGAAACCAAGAAATATGCAACAATTTCCGGTTTGCTTTACCAGCTGGCTTAGTTTCTTGTTGATGTCCTCTTTGAAGTGTTTGAGTGTTCTTCTGTGTGTGTGTTCTGTACCCTTCTATATATGTAGAATACTTTTATCTACCTCTGATAAAGGAGTAGGATCCAAGAGAACAATATCCGCCTAAATTACTATAGAAAGTTTGCAAAAACTACAGTTTTTATACTATTTCCCTGGCATCATCTGACTCTAAGGCCTTTCCTTAGTAGTAATGTAAACCTAATTATAATATCTCAGCTTCATTAACATATTTAACTATCTTCCAACCTATTGACAGTTGTAAAGAGGCTGATGGTTACCTAGATAGGAGAAGCAAATCACTACTTACAAGCTAACAAAGATGTCATACCAGTTATTGAAGTAATTGACTCAGATTTTACAGCTGTAAATTTGATACTCTCCAAATGTTAATTTTTCTGACAAGCATCCAAATGTTTCTCCTAAATTTTCATTATCTTCCTGGGGAAAAGATATAATGCCAACATCAATGTCCCAAAAAAAACCAAAAGTAGATTCTTTGACAGTCAATGAAATTAACAAATCCTTACCAAACTTAACAAAAAAAGAGAGAACATAAAAATTACTAAAATAAAAATAAAAACACAAGAACTTTACTTCCCATCTCAGAAAAAAGCTCGTCTATTACTTTGCTATTGCTCTGAGAAAATGCCTGAGAAAATCAAATTAATGAAGGAAACTGCTTATGATTGCTCATAGTTCAAGACAAGTGAAACAATGTCTGGTGAACACGATTGCACTAGATCTGTGATAATGCGGCACATCACGACTGGGCATGTGGGAGAGGAAGTCTCTTCGCCTCAGGCAGAGTAGAAGCAAAGAGAAATGGAAGAATCTAGTACCCAACTATCCCGTTCAAGAGCACGTACCCAGTGATCTAACTTCCTTGCACTAGACCCCACTTCCTAAATGTCCCATTACTACCTTACAGTTCCACAGACAGAGTCTAAGACCTATAATCCCTGTGCTTCTGCAGAGCACATCAGACCCAAGCATAATAGATATGAATCATAAAGCAGTGTTATAGGTTATATCTAGATGCCATTCCAAAAGCTCATGCACATGTAGATGAACCTTTTGAGAGTGACTGGGTAATACATGTGCAATCCTGGATGGATTAGTCCACTGATTGGTTTGGCATAAGTCTGGGTGTGAATGATGGACTTACTGAGAGGGAAGACTCACCCTGAGAGTAGGTGGCACCAACCAATAGGCTTGCAGCTGGGATGGAATAAAAAGTGAAAGGAGAAAGTTCAACATCATGAATTGTTTCTCTGCTGCCATTTCCCTGCTGCTGTGCCTTACAGCCAGCCTACTATGTACTGAAATTTCTACAAACTTTGAACTGAAATAAGTCTTTCTTCCTTTAGCCTCCTTTTTCCAGCAACAAGAAATTAACAAAGGTAGATTTGGGTACTGAAAATAGTAGGGTTATTGTTGTGACTGTATGTGACCATGTGGTTCAGAAGTTTTTGGATCTGGCTGGCAGGAAGTGTTTGGAAATGTTTAGAGATTCTGGCTAAGATGCAACTCTTGAATAGTGTAAGCCAAGAAACCCACAATGTTGATAGAAAGTCAGCAAGTAAGGACTTGGCTTAGAGGTATTAGTTAAGAATAAGGACTTCATTGGTTGTTGGACTCCAGGCCATGTGTGTTATGCTTTGGTGGAAAATTTGTCTACACTTGGCTCATGTCCAGAGACATAGAAGGAGACTGGGATTAAGGGCAAGGAACTAGCTAATCTGCTGGAAGAAACTTCAAGACAGCCTAATGTTGAGGCAGTGGCATTGCTACTGTTGGGGGCTATTAGCCAACTGTACTTTGGGAATCAAGAGCAAATGTGTTAGCAGAATTATTTTAAAAGTTTTGAGCTTGGCTAGAAAGGAAGCTCCGTTAGAGTTGTGGCCAGAAAAGATAAAGCAGAGGAGAACTTGATTGCTGAAAACATTAGCTTTAAAAAGCCCAGTATTTTTCAAACAGAACAGTAGAAAAGATAGTCTGATGGCATCACAAAAACCAATAGGACTCCACCTTTTTTAGCCTCAAAGTTGCAAAACTGAAAGACTTCGCTTTGAGAAGAGAACCACAAGGCAGCATGTTCCAGAATAGTGATAGCACAGTGAATTTGTTTTTCTGGACTGGGTTCATAGCACACAAAAATCCAGGCACTCATCCCCTCCAGTCAAGAGAAATGGAAGCCTGGTTACTGGTGCGGGTGACAGCAGGCCTTAGGGTATTCCACATGGTGCTTATTTTAGTTACATACAGAGTCTAAAAATTGTAGGGTCAGGAAGGAGTCCCCCCAGTTTTCAGAAGAAGACAGGGTAGGTCAGGCAATGTGACCCTGGAGGAGAAGATTGTAAAGCTGTGGGTATGAAGTGGAAAGTGCAGTGGAGAACTCAGAAGGTTAAAAAGTCCAGGAATCTGGATAATCTGAGGAAAGTTACAAGCAATGAGCCAAGATAGCCCAAGAGAGAGGCCATGAGGGGTAACAATACCAGCAGTGCCATAGAGGCAGAACTATCCAAGGTCTTTGGAACCCACATCTTGCCACAGATTACTCCAGGCGCCAGACATGGAATTATGGAATTTAATGTTTGCCCTGATGGAATTTGGTCTTTTATGCTATGCCCATCTGCCATGCTGTGGTATACTGGATACAGCCAACAACAGACTGAAATCTCTACAAATTTTCAGATAAAATAGACTATTCTGCCTTAAACTTGTGAGTATCAGGTATTTTTTCCTGCACTGGGAAAGTAACTGAGACAAACAAAAAATGTAGTAATAAAGGTAAAAGTGGGAAAATTCTTAGAAATGTATTTATTGCCAGTCTGACTAAAGAAGACAATGAAAATCTGAACAGGTATATAACAAGCGATTGAAGCAATAATTTTAAACCTTTAGCAAAGAAAAGTCCAAAACAAGATGATTTCTCAGAATCATTAAAACATATTATTACCTTAACACTAAAGACAGCCACTCACACAAGAAAACTACAAAAAAAAAAAAATCTCTAATGGTATTGTTTCAAAATTTCTGAATAACATACTAGTGCAGCACTTATATTAAAAAGATTATACTTTATATCTAATTGGAGTTATCCAAGGAATGCTAAGATATTTCAACATGAGAAAATTTGTTGATGTAAAATATCATATAATTAAAACAAAAGTATGTACTATAACATACAATTATAAAAAATGGTCTGCCTGGAGACCTTCCAATGCCAGTTCCTTGACAAAGTCAGGACTGGCAGCAGGTACCTGCAAAGCAGAGACCACATATGATGGGTGTGTGGCCTCTCCCTGTACTCTCTATTAACCATAGCTTTCCAGATATTCATCATGCTGTGGATGAAGGATGGTTGGGAACCTGAAGGATCAGAAATGAAAGTAGTTAGGAATCAGAGCACAGGATGAAAGGCATGCCTCCAGGGTTGAAAGGGGAATTAAAAGCCACCACAGAGATTTGAGTCAGTCCCTTACCTCCTGTGTGGCAGTGCTCGCCCACCAGAACAGAAGGGGGGTGCTATGAAGGCCTCAGGGCACAGGAAAACAGTAGGAGAAGGCCCTGTGTGTGCTGGACTGGCCCTAGATGGAGCTATTGTAAATGTTGGTCCTGTTGTCCAGTAGACAAGTGAACAATTCTGTGAAAAATTATACCTAATCAAGAGCACCTAGTGAATGACCTTTTTGCTTCCTTTTATGTGTTTTGGAAGGGTTGATTTCCTGCTAGGGTTGTGGCCATATATCTGAATCTTTAACTCAAAGAGAAACCTCATTGCATCTAAGAGTTTCATATGTAATTGCAAAAGTATATAATAAAGCAAAAACACTTCTCTGTGTCTGAGGAGCCTCGCTCCCCTGTCCCACACGAAGGACCTCTGGTGTCTGTGTTATTTATCTCTTCGCCCGTGTCATTTCCTCCTGCAGGAATCTCCTGAACCTGCTGCAGCTGCGCTGCTGCAATGGTCATCTCAATAAACACAGAAAAAATATTACAAATCTCAAGGCTGGCATAATAAAAGCAATCAACAAATGAGGCATTGAAGAGAATTTTCTCAAGATAGTGATGTGTACATCAAAAATTGATATTTGGAAAAAACCTATAGTTGATATCATATTCAGTGCTGAAAGGCAAGTCTTAGTCTCTGTAATCAAACAAGAGAAGAATGTTGATTTTTGCCATCGGTATTCAACACTGTGATGTAACACCTAGCCAGAGCTCAGAGGGATGAGAATAAGGAGGAGAGAGAGAAAAAGAGGGAAAGATGAGAGGGAGAGATGAGAGACAGGGAGTGAGATTTAAATGGGAAAAGGCTAAAATATCTCTATTTGCTGTGACATTATCCCATACAGAGAAAATACCAAAGGAGTCACAATATTGTTACAACCTTCCCCATCCACAGCGGGTACAGGACAAGATTCCCAGTGAATGCCAAAAATTAAGAATGTACCACATCCTACATATGCTATGCTTCTAATAAATATATACTCATGATAATTGAATTTATAAATTAGGTATGCAAAGAAATTAACAAGTAATAATAAAGTAGGAACAATAAAATATACTGTAAAGATGACATTTAACCCATAAATGGTTTATTTCTGGATCTTGTCATTTGATATATTCAAATGATCCTTGACCACATGTAAATAAACCATAGAGAGTTAAGCCAAAAAATAAAGAATGGTAATGCATTAGATCTAATAAATAAATGTAGCTAATTACAGGGTATAAAATCAGGTATGTTTCTCTACAAAAGCAATAAATAATGCAACGATGATAAGAAAATTCTACCTAAAACAGTATTCAAAACAATAAAAGTATGAGAAAAAGGTTAATTAAGGAAATTAAATTTGTAGACAGAAAATTATAAAAAATGTCAAAACTTAAGGAATGCCTAGTTAAATGAAATAGTATTCCACATTAATGGATTGAAACTATTAAAATGGCAATGCTGCCCTAAAATAATCTGTGGCAATTCCTATTAAAATTTGAATGGTTATTTTGGCAGAATTTGAAAATCTGATACTGCACTGAAAATATGACTTTTAAAAAGGGTCACAGAATGTCAAATTGATATTGAAAAATAAAAAACCAAAATTGAATGACTCATACTTTTTAATTTTAAAACTTCCTACAAATTTATAATAATCAAAACATTGTGGTTCTGGCATAGGATAAATATTTAGTCAACTGGACAGAATTGATATTTCAGAAATAATTGGAAATCTAAGACTGATTTTGAGAAAAGAATAAATGGCATTCCTTTTGGACAGTGTGATCTTTTTGAAAAATGGTGCTAGAAGGACAAGACATACCCATGCCAAAGGAAGTAGTGTTTTTTGTTTGTTTGTTTGTTTGTTTGTTTTGTGCGGGTGTACAGGAAATCAACACATGGTCCCCTGGACGGTAGACAACTGCTCTATCACTAAGCTACAACTGAAGCCTCAAGAATGAAGTTTGATTTATTTTTCCTACCATATATAAAAATTAAAGATACTAAAAGCATATATGGTGAATCTATAAAATTTAGAAGAAAACGTAGAAGTAGCTGTCCAAAACCTCAGATTTGACAATAAATACTTAATTTTTAACACTAGAAGCAGAAACAACAGAAAAGTAGATAAATTGTGTTTCATAAACAATAAAAAGTTTTCAATGTCAAAGAACATTACAAGAAAGTTAAATGAAAGCCTATAAATTGGAGGAACTATTTGGGATATCTGGTAAAGACTTAATACCTGGAACAAATAAATAATTGTTATAACTCAGCGACAAAAAGACAAATAACAAACAAAACAATGGAAAATGAATAGATATTTCTCCAAAGAAGATACACAGATAGACATACAGTACATGAACATGTGTTCAACTCCAATGCTCCTTAAGGAAATGCAAATCAAAACCCAGTGAAAATTTGCTTCCTACCTACAAAATAAGTGTTGGAAAACATGTAGAGAAAAACAGAAAAAAAATGTTGGCAAAGATTTGACAAAATTGTCACATATTGCTATTGAGAATGTAAAATAGCATAGCCGCTGTGGAAGACAATGTATCAATTCTTCAAAATTTTAAACATAATTACCACATAATCCATGAATTCTACTCCTAGACATATATACAGGAGAAATGAAGACATAAATTTGTGCACAAATGTGCATCAAAATGTACGCACAAACGGTTCCTTCAGCTCCATTATCCATCATGAATGAATATGTAAATAAATACACATGCAAAAGAATTTCACCAAGCCATGAAAAAGGAATTACGCATGTCACACCTTGGATGAAGCTCCAAAACACTAATATAACTAAGGGAAGCTTAAAATAAAATTAAGGATATTTTATTATTCCTTTTATACAAAACATTCAGAGTAAGCAAATGCGTATGAGACAGAAAGCAAATTAGTAGTTTCTAGAAGACAGTGAAAGAGAAGGTGCAGAATCATATTTTAAGCATATGGGGTAGTCCTTTGAGGTGATAAAATAATTTTGAAATCTAAGAGGTTTGGTGGGTGTATACTGTTGTGAATGCATTAAATGACACTGCATTGTACACTGTAAAATGGTTGTTTCTTGTTTGAATTACATGTTAATTAAAAAAAAAACAGGAAAAAATTAGGACCTATCACGTAGGGATGTTTTCAAGACCAGGTGAAATAGTGCTTCCTTACTGTTCTAACATATTGCTTAGAACATAAAGAGAGTACTCAATGTTCCCTAAGATAAAAATAATTGTTTCAATGTTTTGCATTTTCTTTAGTCAAAATCAACATTATTTTATCAAAAATTTATATGAATATTTAGAAGACTTCTGTGGATACTTGCCATCCAGAATGGAAGGCAATCACTAACATGTTAGGAAGCACAATGAAGATTTAAGAATTCTTCATAGATGAAAGCAGCATTATGGATTGGGAGTAAAACAGAGATTTGCATTTGCACTAGTGGGGGAAACATCTCCAAAGGTAAATTTGTAAATATGTGGTGAGTTGGTATCAAATATATTCAAAAGGTTCTATGATGGTCATATCTATAAAAAAAAGTCCATAGCATGCTTTAGTTTCATTAATTAATTGGGAAAGTCTAAAGGTCTATATTGAAAGAAGCATGAGTTTTGCATAGCTCTTCAGTAATCCAGGCTTTAGCTGAAAGGTTGTCCTATCCGAACAACATACCCAAGGAAAGTTTTCATGAGATAGACCAGGTTAAAACCAAGGTAAAATGCAATTTTGATAAGCCTGGAATTTTGCCACAAGAAAATGATTGAAAAAAGTAAGAATGATTACAATGGAAACAAAGAAACGAGCATAATTTTATAAGAATCATATCAAGGTTTTTATGAAAGCTCTTTCTTGGTTTTTTTGTTTTTTGTTTTTGTTTTCGGTACCGGGGATCAAACTCAGTACCTTGTACTTGCCAGGCAGGTGTTTATGCCACTGAGCTATATCCCCGGCCCCTATAAAAACTCTTTAATTCCAAAAGTCTGTTTTAAAAAAACATGGATGAATACAACAGAAAAAGGATGTATAATTAGTGGAAAAGAAAAATATCTAAACTTCCTTTTTGTCTTTGCGTTTAGTTCTTTATGCAGTAAGCATCTCCAATCACTGAAATAACCTAGCAGTAATCGCAGGATGTCTGTAAGAGATGATATTATTTAGCATAGAATTTAGGAGTCAGTCAGGTCCAGGGATACTGCCTTTGTCAGTGTGACCTTGGTCAATTTATGTGTCTTCCTTAAACATACGATTTTTCCACTGTAAGATATCTATATTACAAATTTAGGGTAATGTCTAAAGCACTCATAAAAGGAAGCCTGGTGCCTGACATAGCAACACTTAGGGCATATGTGTTATCATTATGGGAACCTCGCATACAGCAGTGGACTGCAAGTTCTTGGATTGGGTCAGAGTTGCTGACTCAGACACCTGGAAGGAGGTAAATCTACACTGTGAGCACGGGCACCACTGTTGAGTAGATCTCTATAATAATAAGTACATTACCCACATGCATGGGATTATTCTGTTAAGATCCCTTCCTTCATACAAAGAGGATCAATAGAAAAATTGCCTTGGTAAGCTCTCTCTCAAACAAAACAAGATTTCAGCTCTGGAATTTTCAAGTTTCAATAAAAAGAATGCTGCTAGAAACCCTTAACAGTTACAGCGTACTTGATAATGATTAAGAGTTTCAAGGCTCTTTCGGGGGCAGGGAGATAGATGTTCAGCTCCACGTCTTCAACTTTTAGATATCTTCGTAGTTCTTTGTTGAGCATGTTCTTTTGAAATCTGTAAAAATCTGTCAAGGAACTATCCCTCATATTATTTGCAGCCATTTGTGGACTATTAGGTTATTGTCAAACTTGCAAGACTCCCATCCATTTGTCAAGGGATGTTAATCTCCTGGCACATACTTTTCATTCCTCTCGGTTTTCATTCCTTCTGTTCATCCTTCAAGAACCACTAGAAGCTTTCAATGTGTTTGCTTTTGCTTGATTTAGCATGATAATTGTTGGTTTTGCTTTATAATTTTAATTGCTTATAATTTGTTAAGTAGAAGATCTAGGGTACAAGTTTATCCTGTGCCAGTTATTACTTAATTCTTAGCATTATAAGAATTAATGTTAGCAAAGTGTGGTAAAAATACTGCTGATCTTTAAATAACACATTTAAAAAACCATTTATTAAAGGGAAAGACACATTATCATTAATCTGCTTCAAAATAGTCCCCCTTGCTTTAAACACATTTATCCTACCTTTCTTGGCAGCTTTTGGAGCAGTTCTGGAAGTTCTTTTTAGTGAGTGTTTTTCGTGGCTGCCTTGAGGTCCTGAATGGACTCAAAATATTGGTTACAATTTCTGTTACATAAAAATATTATGGTGTGCTCTCATTTACCTTATTCACTGGATCTGGCACCTTGTGACTTCTGGCTCTTGCTTAAAGTCAAAATGGCTGTGAAAGGTAAATATTTTGAATCCATTCAGAATCTTGAGGCAACCACAACAGAACAACCAGTGATACTTGTGTACAAAAACTTTCAGTTAGGCACGGTGGTGCATGCCTGTAATCCCAGCCCTCAAGAGTGCAAGGCCAGCCTGGGTTACAAAGTGAGTTTAAGGCCAGTGTGAACTGCACAGCAAAACCATGTCTCAAAAAAGACAAAGAAAACCCAAAACAAATCCAAAACCCAAAACAATCTTCTGGAACTGTTTCAGAAAGTCGTAAGAATGATGGGAGAGGTGTTTTCAAATCAAGGGCGCAGTATTTTGAGGGAGAATTCATGGCAATGTGTCTTTCACTACAATAAATTTGTTTTAATTTATACATTCCATATGTTTAATTAGGCTTTGCACTTTCCTATTTACCTTTATAAAAAAAAAAAACAACTAGATGTCCTTGAAGAAAGGCATTCCAGAAATCAAGACTACTGTTCCATAAGCTCTTTCCAAAGGTAAGTGACAATTATACTGTTAAAGAGATACGATAAAACATTGGAAGCTTTTCTTGGTGAAACTACAACAAAGGCCTGGAGGACTGAGCTCCTTATACTAAGCATGAAGTAAAACACTAGGCAAATAACTGCCAAAAATATGGATGTCGCACAAGGCCCCAAGCAGAGTGCAGAGTTCACAGAGTGTGGGGCAAAACTTACAGCCCTGTGGGGGGGAGCTGCCGCTACAGACAAGATGCCATTTTGTGTTTCCTGAGAATAATCAATTCAACCAACCACCGCTGGAACCCGCATTCGTCATTGGAACATCACGTAAGAACTTGTGTTCCAGTCTTTATATTTTCACTGTATCATTTTACATTGAATGAGTAAGGCATTAAACCATACACATGGCACTATAGATAGATATGGATATAGGTATAAATATAGATATGGATAGATTTATTTATCCGTATTCTGGACAAATGATGATTGGTTTTGATCTATTATTTGCTAAATAAAATCTCTGTCACAAATAACTTTTATATTTCAGCACCTACCACAAAGACAGGTTTATAGTGATGATAAAAATATGTAAGTATCCTGTGGTTAATACTGGATGTTGAAGTTAAAACATTTTCTCTTTCCAAAAAGGATTTCCCAACATATTACTCAGTAAGAAATACTAATGACTATGGCTTTTGAACCACATTTTCATGTATTCTGTCAGCATTTCCAAAAGGCATTTTTCTACTCTAAGGAAATTGTTTAAAAAATACAAATACAGCTGAACTATGAGATAAAATATAATTTTGTCAAAAATGACTTTCACGGCTTAATTCTTTCAGTCGCAAACCGGGTTAACACTGTAACACATTCTGAGAGCCCATTAAGAATATAAGCGATTGATGTTCAAAGGTGTTTGTTACATGATTTAAGTGTGTAGTTAATAATTAATGGAAATACAGAAATGTAGACTGGAGTGCAGAAAACTCTTCCAACAGAACACCTCAATTTTAAGAGACTGACAAGTGTAATGTAAAAATGTAAAGTGGACGGGGTATTGTAGGTGAATGAATAAGCAGAAGTTCTAAATGCTTCATAGGTTGTACTAGGTGAAATAAAGAATGCCTCAGATGTTTTAAATTTGACAGACCAATTTCTGTACTTTAATCATGACAAAATAGTGCCTTCAGAATATTTGCTGATGAAGAGATCTTATTCTGGTTTTCCTTGATAACAAACAAACATTATTAGCCAATATGGACTAGTTAGGGAATGACAAATATCGGCAGTTACTTCACTGCCTTTCCTTGCAGGGAGAAAACTTAATGCAGTAATTAGATGAAGGAGGTAGGGTGCCACTGTCACGACAATCTCTTTCCAGCAAGTGTGGGTTAGAGACATGGAACTGAGCCCTGGAACACGGTTTACTCCATTTCCTAAAAATCAAGACTGGTTTCAGATGATTCTTGAAAGTTCCTGCTAGGCTTGGTGGCACACACCTGCAATCCCAGCATTCAGGAGGCTGAGGCAGGAGGATCACCATCAGTTTGAGGCCAGCCTGGGCTACATATTGAACTCAAGTCCAGCCTAAAGTAAGATCCCTTCTCAAAAGAAGTTCTTGCTTGCTTGGTGTATAGTGAAGAAGGAGAATGCTCATAGAGTGCACATGAAATATCTAGACAGACAGTCGAGACAATGAAAAAAATCCAGTGTTACGGGCTGAAATTACCCCTTAAAATTCATATGCTGAAGTCCTAATCCACTGTCTCAGAAAGTCATTGCTTTTGGTGACAGAGTTAAATATTCGATCAATTTAAGAAGGCTTTAATCAAACATGACTGGTACCCTTGCAAGAAGAATACATGAGGACAGAAACAAAGTAGGGAAGAACTCAAGAAGACCCAGGAAAAATGGTCGCCTATATAAACTAAAGAAGGAGACCTCAGAGGAAACAAACCCTCTCAACACTTGGTCTTGGACGTTTAGTCTTCAGAACTAGGAGAAAGTAAATTTCTGTTATTTAAGCCACTCATTCTATTACTTTTTTATAGTAAACCAAGCACACTCAGCAAGATTAAAAAAGGGTCTTAATATAGTTTCACTAATCCCAATAGAAGAAAAGGAGATAGGCTAATCTCTGAAATTAATAACATCATTTGTCTCCAAAAGTTCATTCTATGCCTTCTATGCCACACTGACCCAAATGTGGTATAGAAGAATGGACACTGTCTTGGTTACTTTTCTTTTGTTGCTGAGACAAAATACCCAACACCCAAAATGAAGGAAGGAAAGGTTTATTTAGCTTACAGTTTGTGGAGGTTTCAGTCCATACTTGGCTGGCTCAGAGGCAGAGTGGCACACGGCAGAGGGCAAAGTGTTCATGGCAGCGGAGCACAGCAAAACAACCAGCAAAAGGGAGGAATGGCTGCAAGCAGCCTCTTTCCTTCCCTTGCATTATAAACAGGCTAGCCCCACCCAGGGGCCATGTAGCACTCACAAGATCTCCATGCCCTCCTCTTCCACAGGCTCAGGATGTACCAAAGTAAGCATCCTGGCTTCCTGTTGAATCATTCAACCAAACCTCTAGACTCCCCAAGTTGACACAATGTATCAACCATAACAGACACTAATTTTTAACAGCCCACTGATATAGGGAAGAGCCTGCTAAAATAAGTGATGTTTAGCACCTGTTCATGCTGATGCTAGAAAATATACATCTCTCGGAAGTTAAAGTCCTGGGCGAGGTAAATGTGTTGTGTCCACAAGTTATAGAGGGCAAGAGGCCAAAAGAGACATCTTCATGGGGCAGCGAGACGTCTGAGAGGGAGAGAGCCGGGGGAGCTGGGTAAGGAAGATGAGGCCCAATGCTGAGAGAGAAAGACACAGAGGCAGAGCCGGTTTGCCGAGGCTGGGCAGTTGACCCAGTCCACATCACTTATCCTAACAAATTTCTGGGGTGATTAGATTTAGTTTTGAGACTACAGAGAAGTATCTTCATCCACTGTCAAATCGAATGTAAGCAGAAATAGACACGACCCTGGACTCCTGTAGGGATGGTGTGCAACTGGCCCTCCAACATCCGTATTATCTGAGAGGGGTATGGGGACTATGCAGTAGTTTGATGAAGCATTTGATTGAACAGGAAGGATTAAGCAATGTGGTGCAAACCAGTTCACTCAGTAAGCTTTGCTATGTCATGACGTGAATATTAGACCTAAATTCTCTAGGTGAGATTCAGACGTGGGCTACAAATGCTGGTGTGTAGCCAAATATATTTTCCCAGAATTAAATTTGTCCTGTAGACACAGCCAGTGGGAGCTGTAATCAATGGAGGCCACGGGCAGATTCCTCATGGGATGCCACTCTCCTGGATCTCAGAGCACTCTTTGGTTAGTATCACAGGAGGTAACACTTTCACTGACATAAAACACAGCTTTATCTTTCCACTCTTCCTTGCCCTACAGAAGAAAAATTAGCTAAAAAGAAAGAAAGAAAAAACTTTATGCAACACTGAGGGAAAACACATTATTTTGTTAAAACCCTTTTCAGGATTATAACATGCACCATCTTTTCCGGTAGACTTCTATGCTGCCTTGGGCTGGTGGTAGCTGTGGGACCTTGGTGGTGGTTCCCAGAGAAAACAGTCCACAACCAGAGTAATGTTGGCATCTGTGCATCAAGGCTGACTTCCTGCACTGAAGGGCCTTCTACATCCTTCATAGCAGCAGGGCCTCTCAGCAGGAGAAGTAAGATGACAGTGTAGACATGACAGAGGAGAGCTATTGAAAATGGGAGTGTGGTCTACAGTCATAGTAGCCTGGTGAGGAACCCAGAAATGTGAACTTGCCATCCCTGGGGAAGCAGCAACGGTAGAAAGGAAGAACTACGAATCCGAGGAGCAAGCCGTCGTGCGCAGTGGGAGGGGATTGATTTGCAGCAGGAGTGAACTCCCTCTAGACCCTGTGGAAATAATTGGTGAGGATGCCCATGTGGAGGCACAAGGAAGCGCAATTCCAGCTGCTCAGGTTAGTGTGATCTCATTTGCTTTCATAGGTTAGAGCAGCCAGGGGAAATTTTGGTTCCATGTGTTTCAGGGGTGCTCATGACTACTAAAGAAGAGGAATGTCACAATGAAAGTATTGTTTGAGGAAGATTAAGTTCTAATTTATGAGGGAAGAAATGACTTTCCTGGTGGGAAAACATTAGTTACATTGCTTTAAAAATTGAGAGCATTTCACTGTTAGGTTTTAAACAAAGCTATTTCATGTAACATGCTGATTTACGTCTGAGAGGAGGAAGAGGTGAATTGAACAGGACAAATAGGTTTATCTGTAACCCTGAGAGGACCTCTCTGATCTAGAGTCAGAAAAAAGAAGGTGCTAACTTATAATTTAGGAGATTTTAAGAGTTTTGAAGTGGAGAAAGTATCTCCTGATAGGAGACTTCAAAGACACTTTAGCAGGGAATTTCTAATTCCCCCATCCATAATCTGGATGCTTTGCCTGGAAACCAAAGGATAAACAGAGATTAAGCTTAAACAGAGATTAAATAAACAGAGATTTAGATCTCCTGAAATGGCAGGCTTTGGTCAAGGTAACAGTACTCATGTCCAGGCTTGTATCAATATCCATATTGTTATGGTTTGTTTCTAGATGCCCCCCTCAAAGCCTCATGAACTTTTAGGTGCGGCTTTTTAGGAGGTAGCTAAATCTAGCGTTTGTGGTGATTCACGGTTCAGTGCTGGAATTAAGGATGCTGGGATTAAGGGTGAGTGGTTGCTGGATCAATCCACTGGTTAGATTGGCACGGCCCTCATCCCGGTGGATTGGATACAATATAAGTGACAGAAAGAGGTTTGCCTTGCGCACCCCTCTTGCTGCTTTGCTGTTTTCCACCACCATGAACTGTCGCCCTCTGCCAAGTGCCACCCTGCCTTGGAGCCAGCTGGTTACAGACTGAAACCTCCACAGACTGTGAGCTAAACAAACCTTTCTCCTATAAACTCTGGGAGTCCAGTATTTTGTCTCTTTAGTGAGAGAAAAACAATTAGACACATATCACAAGAAGAGGAAAAGAACCCACCACTCTGGAGCCTTTCACAGAGATCGACAACACTTGGTAGCTGTCATCCTCAAAAGTCGCTTACTGCAAAATAAAACTGATGTTTTCAATTTTAATTTGTTGAGCCAACACCTCTAAGTAATTGCTAAAGCCTTATTTTCATGTATATTGTCAAATCCACCTTCCCAGAGTCGATATCTGAATTTTTTTGCTCACGCACAGCTCAGAAGGCTTTCATATTATCTCTACAAGCAAAGGAGAAACAAATTGTGAGGCTAGTCTTCAGCTGTGAAAATGATAGGAAAATTAAACAGTTGGTGACTAAATCACTTATTCAGGCCTTAATACTTCTGTCTTACCATTTCTGACAAGAGGTTTGTATCTTCATTGTCTCGTGTTCATTATGTGTAAAAGTAAATGAACCAGCACTAACTCCCTTTGCACCTTAAAATTATGTTCAAGAATCATTCCTTTCTTTGTGTTGACTAATTCTTAACATACCCCTCTTTCAGCCAGAAAGAGGGTCTGGATCTTTTGAATAGAGAATGATTTTGTTTAAAGACAAAATCTGGATCTGAAAATTTGTCTTTAAACAAAATTATTCTCTATTCAAAAAAGGCAGACAACTTTAGCTCTTACAACAAGCATCACAAAAGGCAAGGAGTAGCTTCTGTTTAAGTGAAGTTTCATCAGAAAAAAAATGGGACTGATCAGAATGCTCTGCAGAAAATTTACCTTCACCGAAAGGCACAGCCTTTTGCGCTACATGTATCTCAGGTAATTTGTACTATTTTAAATATATACTTATATATGGGACACAGGTAAAAATATGGTCCACATTTTACCATTTAGTATCACTTCTATCAAAAATCGCCAAAACATTGCCATCTATTGAAATATTACATTTAAATATGGATAAATAGTATGTTGGAGCAAAGACCACATGCACTGTAGCCCTGTAAATCTGAAACAAACTTGTTAAATAGAACCACCTGCAAATTTCCATATCCTGTGGTCAGTCAGTACATAACATAAAATGAGTTCAACTCATATCCAACAGCAATTGTTTGAACTTTAAAAAAGTCTCAGGTTTCTATTCCTAGGTTAGACATGCCTGAAGGAAAGCTCAGTACTCAGAAACAGGACTTCAAAATATTTATAACTATTTATTTCATCAAATGCATAAAATCAAACCTTAAGCACCAGAAGATTGCACAATGTCTTAGTGAGTAGATTTTTTAAAAAGGGGGAGAGAGGAAAAGAAGGTAAGAAAGACAGAAATGATTATGAAAAAGATGTGGCTATTTAAAAAGTCACAAGATGGTGATGTAAAAGTATTAATTGAATAAAAATTCAAATAGATGATTAAATATACAAGTGACAAAATTCTAGGAAGCTACATCTTCAAATTAGAGACATACATGCATACATCTGGACATAGGAAAAGACAGTAGATTGTTTTCAAAAAGATGAAAGCATTAATATCTGAGGTAATTTTTTTCTCTCCCATAAAATTAAGAGTTCCAGAGAGAATGAAACCAAAGAGGCCAATAATAAAAAAAATTTAAACAATATTAAACTTTTCATAAAGTGATAAAAACAATCCTTGGAAATTATAATGTAAATAATATTCAATGAAAAATTTCCTTCTTGTGTTTTTCAGCTTCTTTCAATATTTTTTCTTTTTCTGGGTAATTAAAAATGACCAATATTAATGTTGAGACCAACAATTGAGATGCAGAGTGTAATTAAGTTAATAAAGAAAATAAAGAATCACTTTAAAAATCTTTATAAAGAATTAGTGAATCAATATTTAAAATCAATTAGATCAGTAATAGTGGGAAACAAAGCATTTAGTCATAATAAAATTTATATGGAAAGTGACAGTTTTATGATATGCAAATTCAGTGTGCACACACACAAACCACACAAAGGAGAAAAGTAAACCATTGTACAGGAGAAAATAAGGGAGGGTTAAAATTAACTCAAAGTTTTCCTGATTAGTTTTTTTTTTACTATAATGAAGATAAAATCCAGGGACTAATCCACTGACCTACATCTTGAACTTTCTTACTTTGTGTTATTTTGAGACAGAGTCTCCCTAAATTGCCTTGGTTCAGCTGGAACTTTTAGTCCCCTTACTCCAGTTGCTGGAGAGCCAGGATTTTAGTAATAAACCATGGTTGCATAAAAAGTCATACCACCAAAACTAACTTCAAGAGGGAGACAGAGATTTAGTTCTCAGAGTTCCTGAAATAAGAAAAACTGGAATGTTAATAAATAACCCACATGACCATCACAATAAATATAATTTGCTGCTATATCATTGCTTTAAATACTAATTTAATATATATATATATTGCTCTGATAAGTATACTTATATAAAACTTTCTAGAACATATTCTTGTACTATAATTTCTAAAAGAAAAATTCTTAGAAGGGAATAAGTATTTTTAAAAGTTAAAAGAATATTTTGAGCATTTTTATTGTATGTTTCAATTTTTTCCTATAAGAAGTTAGTGATTAATATTTTAAAAGAGGAGGACAAGAGGAAGGAAAAAAATAGCCTTGGCCATGCATACTGTCAAAAACATCATTTTATCGCCTTAGTAATTTTTAAAAATTTATCACCAGCCAAAGTTTATTAGTATCTTTTTGTACACATATATTTTTGATGGTATGGAAAATTTAGTCATTATATGGTTAATATTTACCTCAAAGAAACTTTTGTCCTTGAGTTACATTTTTCTCATTACAAATTATTCATTACATCAAGGAAGAACTTTACATTCTTTACATTATTAGACAGATCAATGGAAAGGTAGGTGGATAGACACAAACCTTTTTACACAGATATTGGCTAAAGATCCCATGGAAGGAATTGTTAGTGATACATTATCTTGACAAAATTTCAAGGATCAAGGTTAAAAACAGATGTAATTTTGTCTTTCATGAGACAACTTTTTGTCCTAAGGTCAGTAACTCACATGCCACATGTAAAAGAGCCTATCTGTAATTTCAGAAAGAGGACCCTCTTTTGGTAAGAAGAATATTAGAATTGTACAGCTGCATAAAACATCTCTTATCTTGACCATTGCCTCTTCATCTCACCAGAGATATGAATTAAAGATTGATGGCCCCTGAAGAAGACACCAGTCCATTAATCCACTGAACACTGACTTCCTCCTCGTCCTCCTGTGCCCAGTTGTCTTCAGCTGGATGTGCACTCTTGCCTCAAGCTATTTATTCCATGATCAGGCTAGTAATTAGCAAAATGTTTAATATAATATAGAAGCAATTAGGAGGTGATAACATGCAATTAAGATGTGTTTTCAGATTAAAGATTTTATAGTGTGCTTTTTCTTGAAAAGATAAAGTGCCTATCTGAAAATGTCAAACAGCAGTGATTTAATCTGAATTATTTTCAATTAATATGCATGTATTCTTGCAATGTGTTCACCGTTGTTATTGACATTGATAAATTAAACTCATCCCAGCTGAATTTATCCTTGAGTCACTCTATATTTCCTGAATGTCAGTTCTTCCTTGGTTTTTTTTTTTTTTTTTTTTTTTTTTTTTTTTTTTTTTTTTTTTTTTTTTTTTTTTTTTTTTTTGCCTACAAGCTGTGCGTGATCTAACTCTCAGTCCCCTGATTCATCCCTGGGATTACAGTGATATGTCAGTCTGGAGGAACAATAATTTTAAAGGGCATTGTTATAAATAGAGTGTTAGAATATAATTGTTTGTCATGTCATTTCTCCCCTTTAAATTCCCTCGTGTCCTGTTGAAGTAATTTAGACGGCTAAGATGACAAGCGTCTGGAGACTGCACTTATAGAGTTATCCAACACATCTTTAGCCTCTCGTGCCTTTTGAGACCATCTTGTCTACCAAGTAGAAAATGCAAACATCAAATGAATTTTGACTGTAGTGTAAATTTAATTTGAGAGTTCACACAGGCCACTCTTGGTACAATAAAAGCATGCGTCTCTTAGTTCATCTGCACTTGTTGGAACAGTGGCAATGAGATGGCATTTAAAGTTGATTAGAAATTGTCAGGAGTGGGCACAGAAGCAATTAAAGATAACTTACAGGAATTAAGGATTTACTGTGCAGGAATTACGTGTGTTTATCTTTTTTTGATAAAAATGTGTAGATGAATAGGTGGGGAGCAAGATATTTAACTTTTAGCTAAAAGACTTGAGAAAACATCATTCTGTCTCCCCTGACCACTTGTAAATTAATAATAATGATGCTGAGAATAGAAATAATATAAAGTAATAGTGATAAAATAGTACTTCTTAATAAAATGTGAAAAATAAGACAAATTCAAGAATTAGTGTCCTAAATACTTCTATTGGTAATCAGTTGGTCAATTAAATTCTACATTTATAAGTTATGAACAATGGGATTTAAGAAGTTAACAGTTCATTAGTCAATAGGACTATCTTATGTGATGGTGGATTTATATATACATTTATTGGGCATAGTAAATGGACACTTATTTTATATCTGCATGGACTTTTTAGCCTCCCAAGCTTACTAGGATGAAGACAGTTGATGCTTTATAATGATCTCTGTGTTTACCAAGGGAAAACTTAATATTTGTTTACCTCCTAGGCTTTTGGAGTCTGATGTCAGCCTGACATCATGATCCTAAGAGATGCACCCACCTGGATAAACTAGGTCATCCCTTTATGTATGGAAACAGAAAGTTCAAACTTCACTTTTACTTACATTCCATGTAAAAATAACAATATAACATTTAATATAAAATCAATATCCCTGTCTTCTCATTTTTGTATGTCAAGAGCTCATAGAGAGGACGTGTGTTATGTGCATTGTACAGTGTATTCCAGGGCAAAAGAGGACATTCACTGTATAGTGGTGTCAGTAAGAGGGATCACAAAGGCAGGTGTTTGCTTTCAATGTATTTCCCTGTACTGCACAGTTAAGTGGCTTGTAAACTATGGTATTTACATTAATTAAAATAGCCATCCATCCCAAAATTGACATATGACTTTATAAAATTCTCACAAAGAAAATGCAGCTGAATATACTCAACATGCAAATACAAGTGAATCTTAAGAAAAATCTTTGCATAATTGGAGATGAGTTTGAAAAACTAGTATGCTGATTTAATTAATAAGGGGAACTTCTATTTGAAACCATTTATCTTTGGAAAGTATAGGTTTAGTGGCTAATTATAAAACAAGTACCAACATAAACTGAATTTAAAGCTAGAGCTTTAAATAAATGTCCATATTTCACAATATCAAAATGAAAAGTTTTAAATAGTGAATGATAGGTGCCATAGTCTCTGCCAAATATTTAGTAGTAGGGAGCAGATTTGTTACATTAATAAACACAATAACATAGACATTTATAAATGTTATTTATTCTAGATTCATTTCATTGGAAGTTTTCAATTTTACCATAGATACTCATAAAATAAATACATAGACATGCCTATAAAATAGTAATTTAACCATCGGTGTTTCTGAGATTGGTTCTAAGACCTTCCTTGTATACTCATTATGTGCTCAAGTCCATCATATAAAATGTTTCAGGTGTTAAATAAAACTTTTATTCATCCTCTTGAATATTTTAAATTATCCTTAAATTATCTATAGTTTATTTGTAATAGCAAATACAACATAGTGTAATGTAACTGCTTATTAAACTGTACTATTTAAAGAAGAGTGACAAAGAAGACTGGTAAAGAAGATTTAGTACAGAAAACATTTTTTGATTATTTCAATCTGCCCTGTGCTGAGTGTGCAGATTTGGAAGCTGCAAATAGGAAGAAGTGACCGTGTGAGTGCAGGTAGAAGTACACATACTGAGGCTAAAATGTTCATTTCTGCAAGAACCAGATTAGTGCTTAGTCCCTTGTGCCTTCAGTCTATTGACATCTGGCCTATTTCCCATTCAACATAGTGAAGTTTGTGAAGCGTGCTTAATCAGAATGCTATGCACAGTCGTGTGTACAAAGGCAAACACCTTACGTATAAGCATACACTGACTTATACTTTTTTCTCTTGACTAGGAGGTTGAACCCAGGGTCACACATTGACATGCATTTATAAGCAGTCAATACACCTTAAAGGCATGGATCTGACATGATTTCAAACACAAATACTTTGTTATGTGAGTGACACATGCTGTGATGTACCATGAATTTGGAGTGCATTTTTCCCTTTACCAGACTCTCAATTGTGAGAACTTCTAATGAACTCCTTTCCCCCACTGAATGTAATATCAAATTTTATTAAAATTTGTATGGGTATTACTGACCTCAACAGTGGATCTAATATACATATAGTCAGAAATATCAACAAGTTCTTTGACAGCTTAGGCTGTGGCAGAAGTTTGAACCCTGTAATTGTCCAAACCTTGCCCATCAATACGAGACCCAGCACTCTAGCATGGAGGAACCAGACATATGCACAGGTTGTTGGTCAGCTAGTTTGTTCTAAGATCCACTTGTGTAAAGGGAACAACTTAGCTAGACTTTTCCTTTTTTTCCAATCCTTATTTTTTATTCGTACGTATTTTTAGTACATATGACTTGGTACAAGCGCATAACACATTTCAAATACTTTTTCATTCCTTTTCCTTATTCTCCCTACCCCATCCTCCCTCTTTTGCTTCTCTTCCCATTTGCAAAGGATCTATCTCTGTATTTCCTATCATCAGACTTTTATGTTGCTCTTTATATTTTGAGTTTCTCATGTAAGAGAAATCATGTGATATTTAAGCTTGTGCGTCTGATTTACTTCACTTAAAATTATGATCTCAAGGTGCATTGTAGGTTTCCTACAATTTACTTAAATTTATCTTTCTTTATGGCATAGTACTCCACTGTATGTAAGTACCACATTTTCCTTATTAATCTATTTTTTTACGGACATATATGTCACTTCAAAGATTCAGTTACATGAATTATGCTACTATAAATATTTGAATGCATGTGTTATTATAACATGAGGTCTTTAATTCTTTGGGGAAGACATCTAGATGGGGAGCAGTTGAGTTTCATGGAATTTCTAGTTTTAGATTTTTGGGAATCTCAGGACTGATTTCCATAATGATTATACTAATTTACCTACTTACATTCCCACCAACAATGTAACAGGGCTACTTCTGTCATCATTACTCACCAATATTTGTTACTGTTTGACTTCTTCAGGAATAAGACGAACTCTTGGTGTTGTTTCAATTTGTATTTCTTTAATGGCCAGAAAGGATGAACCATTTTTCATATATTTACTGGCCTTTTGTACTTAATTTTCTGAAAAGTGCCTACATATTTCATTTGCCCATTTTTGATTGCATCTTTTATTTGGGAGGAGGGTCTTATTTTCTTAAGTTCTTTTTGTATTATAGATATTAGTCCTCTGTCTAAGGAATATCTGGCAAAATGTTTTCTCCCATTCTGTAGGCTGTATCTTCACTTTTTTGTTTGTTTTCCTTGCTATGCAGAATCTTTTTAGTTGAATGAGATTCAGTTTGGTGATTTCTTCGTTTACTTCTTGTGCAAATGGAGTTCTGTTCAAAAAGTCCTTGCTTACACCTATAGTTTCAAGCATTTTACATATTTTGTCTTCTAGTAGGTTGTGTTTCTATTTTAACATTTAGATCTTTGAGCCACTGGGATTTTAGTTGTTTTAGTGTATTTTGGCCACTTTGTCAAAGATCAAAAAGCTGGATATGCCTGGGGTTGTTTCTGCCTCTTTGATTCTCTTGCATTGATCCACAAGTCTGTTTTCGTGTCAGTGTTTTTATCAGTGTTGCTTTGTAATATAAGAAGAAATGCAGGATTGGTATCTTCTGCTTTGATCATGTTTCCCACTATTGCTTTTGCTACTCTGGATCTCTTGTGGTTTCTTATAAGTGTTAGAATTGTTTTCTATTCTGTGAGGAATGATGTTGGTGTTTTAACTAGGATTGCATTAAATTTGTGTATCAGTTCTGGTTATATAGCCATTTTGACTATATATGTTCTGCCTAACTAGAAAGAATGGATAATTTTACATTTTCTCGTGTCCACTTTATTCTACTTTGTCAGAAAGTAGAGCAGAGCACAGTAGTTTTTGTTGAAGTGGTCCTTTATTTCCTTGGTTGGGCTAATTCTTAAGTATTTAATTAATCTCAATACTATTGTAAATGGTAGTGCGCCCAGTCTCTTCCTCAGTGAGTTTATTATTGATGGAGAGGAAGGCATCAATAATGTAGAGGAATGTAGAGAATGGGTTTTTGTGTATCGATTTTGTATCCTGATACATTCCCGAATTTGGTTATTAATTCTAAGAGCTTTCTGGGGGGAACTTTTTGGTCTCCTATATAGTGGATCATATCATTTGTAATGAATGGTAATTTGACATCTCCTTTTTCTAAACATATCATTTTTGTTTTTCCTCTCACTTGATTTCTCTGGCGAATTTTTAGGGTACTTAGTGATGATAGAATATATTCTTGTCTTCTTGCTAACTTTAGAGGGAAATCTTTCAGTTTTTTCTCACTTAATGTGATATCCGCAGGAGGTTTTTGAGGAAGGGCTTCTATGAGACTAAAATAAGATATTGCTAAAATTATTTTCTTCAAAGTTTTTATCATGAATGGATTTTGAATTCTGTCAAAGGCTTTTTCTGTGTCTATTGAGATCCTTATGTGACTTTTGTCCTTCTGTTTATGTGATGTATTACATTTATCGAGTTGCATATGTTGAGCCATCCCTGAATCCCAGGGATGAACCCTCCTTGGTCATGATGTATGATGTTTCTGACAATTTGTTGTGTTGTGTTAATTGTTCTCTTGTTGAAGACATTTGTGTCTAAATTTATTAAAGAATTTGGCCTGGAGTACTGTTTTTTGATTAGATCATTTTCTAGTTTTGGACTTAGGATAATGCTAGCTTCCAGGAAAGACTTTGCAAATACTCCTCCCCTTTCAGTTTTATTAGAGTTTGAGGAGTATTGAGATTAGGTTTTTCTGAAGTTCTTTTAAAATTTAGGAGGAAATCCATATGGAATTGGGCTTTTCTTTTTGGTAGACTTTATATTACTCTTTCAATTTCATTGCCTGTTACTGGATAAATGGATTTTAAAAATATTTTTCTTGGTTTATTCTAGTAATTCATAAGTATGTACGACTCTACTTCTAAATTCTTCCATTTATTGGAATACAAGTTTTTGAAGAAGTTGTTAATAATCTTTTGAATTTTGGTGTTCTCTGTTTTGATTTCACCTTTTCCCACTACAAACTGCATGGATTTGGGCATGTATTTATTTATTTTAAGATGCTCTGAGAGTTTATTGCCAGGTGTGGGGGAATGCCAGCAGGCAGGAGGATGAGGCACAAGAATCGTGGTGAGGCTGCAGCCATCCTGGTGACATAGGTTAAGGTCAGCTTGGGGTACACAGGGAGCCACTTTTTTTTTTTTAATTAAAACAACAAAAGTAAAATAGATTTACTGAGGATTTAAAAATTGTATCATTTCAAAGAACAAGTTCTGTAACTCACTGATTCCTTTTTAAGTCTCAAATTCATTGATTTCTGCTGAGCTCTTGATACTTTCTTTCCTTGTACTAGCTTTGGATTTGGATTTTTCTACTGTTCCAGGAGTTTGATTTGGGCTAATTCTATTTTTCTTACGTGACTATTGGCAACTCTAAGTTGCCCTCTGAGGGCTGCTTTCATTGTGTTCTATAAATTCCGGTATTTTGTGCTGGAATTATCATTTAATTTTAGGAGCTGTCTCATTTGTTCCTTGACTTTTTCCGGGACTCATTGATGACTGCTTAATTTTCATGCGTTTGTACATTTTCTGTGGTTTCTTTTGCCATGGATTTCTACTTTCATCGTGCTGTGATCTAGTAATATCCTGGAGACAATTTCAGTATTTTTCCACTTAGTTAAGCACACTTCACTGCTTAGTATGTGGTCTATTTCAGAGAAATTTCCATGTGCTGGTGAGAAAAATGTGCATTCTTTTGTGATTGGGTAGAATATTCTGTAAATAGCTAATAAGTCCATTTGTCCAATACTTTTATTCAACTTTTGTATTTCTTCATTTTTTTTGTTTGGTTGATTTATTTATGATGGTGTGCATTGGGGTTCCTCACTATAACTCTTTTAATGTTTATCCAGTCCTTTATTTCCAGTAGTGTTTGTTTTATAATGTTTCACTCTCCAGTGTTTGTGCATATGCATTTATAATTGTTATCTCTTTTATTTTTCCGTAAGCAGTATATAGTGACTCTCTTTGTCTCTTCTGATCAGTTTTGGCCTGAAATCTATTTTGTCTGAAAATAGAGTATGTATTATTTACTAATCCTTTGATCTTTAGGCTATGAATTTCTTTTGGGGGGCTTAAACATGTCTCATGTTGGATTTTGTTGCTTTATTTATTCTGCCAGTCTGTGTCTTTTGATAGAGGAACTGACACCATTCATATTGAGAATTATGATTGACAGGGAAGGATTTATTCTGTCATTGAATTATTATTCTGTTGCCAATTCTCTTTTTCCACTTTCTAATCAACTGCTCACCTTGCCTGGCTTATTCATATTCAATAGTTTGGCATTGTGAGTTTCACTGTCTCTTTCTAGGATATCCTTGAGAACTTTGTGGTGTGCTGGTTTAGTGGTCTTGAATTCCATGAGATACTCCATGTCCTGGAAGTAGCTTATATCTCCAAAATTTTTGAAAAATAGTTAGTGTTAGTTGGAGATTGTTTACTTTCAGCATTTGAAACACTGTACTTCACACTCTTCTGGGTTTTAAATTTTGTGTTGAGAAGTTTATTTTAATTTTAATGGCTTTTCCTTAAAAGTGATTACTTCATATTATCTAACATGTTTTAAGATTCTATTCTCAGGTTGATCTTTTGGGATTGTGTCTATAATGTGTCATGGAAGGTTTTTTTTTCCAATCACAGCTATTTGGCTTTCTATATGCCTTGCTAATTTCTATACTGAAATATTTTTCCCTATTTGCAATTTTCTGCTATAATTTCCATACAAGTTTCTTTGTGTTATTTGTGCTATCTTCTGATTTTTCAGTAGTTAAAACTAATACCACGTTGGTCTTCCTATAGCAGCTGTTGGATACATTTTTCACATTCCCTCTTTTTAAGGTTATCTCTACACAATGTATTTCCAAAGCAACCCATTTCTGATTCTGACATTCTGTCCTTACATTGATCACTTCTGCTGCCCATACTTTTAGCAGAATTTTTACTCTTCCAAATTTCTGTTTGATAGCACTTCATGGACTCTAAGTCTTTGCTAAACTGGTCATTCGTGTTTTCTATCGTTTTGCTTAGCTCAGGTGGCTATTTTTTGTTTTTTGGTTGTTGTTTTTGGTCGTATGTCATCTCATGGATTGTTTTGCTTTTAAATTCATTATATGTTTCCTTGTACATTTCTTAGGCTCACTGAGGACCTGATTATCCTCCTCTTTTTTTTTTTTTTTTTTTTTTTTTTTTTTTTTTTTTTTTTTTTTTTTTTTTTTTTTTTTTTTTTTTTTTTTTTTTTTTTTTTTTTTTTTTTTTTTTTTTTTTTTTTTTTTTTTGCGGTACTGGGGATTGAACTCAGGACTCTGCGCTTGCTAGGCAAGTGCTTATTCCACTGAGCTATATCCCCAGCCCCTATCCTGCTCTTTTGTAATCTCTTTTGTTATCATTTCACAAAATTTGGCTGTGTGGTACTTGATGGTTCAAGTTTGGGGGAGTTGGGAAAATTTGGAGGCATTTTGTGCCCTTGTCTTCTCACACGGGCGTTATTATTGTTCCGTATTGTTTATACTGAGGTTTGCAGGTTGTGGAAGACTTTGATGGCAGTATGGAGACCTTTGTCCCGAGTGTCTGCTTTTTGGTGACGCACTCTGAGCATGGCTAACTGTGAGTTTTTCCCTCCTTCCATAGATTAAACCATTTCCATTTTCAGGGGAGTAGAGACTGTAGTATATTCAGCCCACCAACACATTCTCCTGGACTGGACTACACAGAGGAAATCTAGGTATTAGAATAAAGAGCAAACCTTGGTAAATAGCAAGCTTGGTAGTGCAACACTGGTAATAGGAAGAAAATGATGAACAGCAATTGTATCAAACACAAAATGCATAGCCAGAAGGTGAGATAGGTCCAAGGCAGGGAAAATCGCAAATGGGAATTTACAGGGTGGGAATGAGGTGGGACAAAACTATGGTCAACTAGTAAGATAAAAAGCATAATTGCTCAGGTAGTATTTATTAAAAAGGGAAGTAAGTCAAATAGCAAGTGCGCATGAAACAGAACAGGAGCTTTTTCTGGAAGGGGTGGTTCAGTGGTTCTTCTTGAGTTTCCCAAGGTGATCAATACCTATTTAGAATATCAATCACTGCTGTTTATCCTTAGGAGAAGTATGTGGGTGCATTCAGTTCATCTTTTTTCTTGAGGTCTTGCCCTCAATAGATCTGTCTGTATCTTCCCCACAGCTTCAATGTATCCTGTCTTCATATTGGCTCTTTTGAGCGTCTATCCCTGTCTGACTGCCTATAATATTTCCACCTAACTTAGCTGTTTGTAACATTCCCCTCTCGGAAGACATACCATGGACTGCTGTGGTGAGCAATGGCCTATGACTGATCTGGCTCCAGGGGGTCAGAGATACCCTTTAGAGAGACTGCCTAAAGGCCCTGCATAGGTACCAGGTATTCTCATATTGGGTAGGTGTATAGGTTTAAATCTGGAGGAGACAAGTCCAAAGAAACAGTTAAGTAAACATGGCCCAAATAATAAAAATAACACGATAATTATGAGTACAATCAACAAAAGTTTTCATGAGGAAGAGCCAGTAATAGCTTTGCATGAAGATGAAAAGACAAGATCCAGAAATTTTCTTTTTTTTTTTTTTTTTGGCGGTACTGGGGATCGAACTCAGGACACTGCGCTTGCTAGGCAGGTGCTTATTCCACTGAGCTATATTCCCCAGCCCTAGCTTGTCTTGTTAATTTTACTTTTTCAGTTAGGAGAGAGAGACTAACCATGATATCATGTAAGACCCACTGAGTATAGTTAGTTCAGGACACAATGTGTCATATAACTCTCTCTCAGCAAGCTTATCTGATGGATCCTGGTAAAAGGATTCTAGCATATTTGTCATTGGTTGTATCTGTATGATCACTTGGGGTTTGGAGGCCTCTAGGCAAGAATAAGCAAATTTGAGAAACTGGAGCACTAGTGTTTCTAAACTGTTATTCAGGGGCTGGTATAGCAACTGCAACCCACTGACTAAGACTCTTCTACTGATGAAGTCTGATGTTTCATCATAAATCCCTCCAGTTTTATTTGTCATTATCTCCCAAATTTTTATGACTTATGAGAACCATATTACAACAATTAACACATTATTTTGATCAATGAAAACTCTAAAGTTATCATATACATAGGCAACAATATCTATTGTATTTATAAAACCAGTCTCAGCATCGTTTTTATTAGCTTGCAACCTGAGTATTTATATTACAGTTTTTAGTCAAAGTAAAATCTCTCTCCAGGATGGGACCTGGCATAATTAAAATGAGGAGGTAAAGAGAAAGTCATCCCAGTTGCAATTGAAATGAGTCACCTTTTATCGGTGCCTATATTTATTGAGGTATGATGGCTAGAAGGAAGGTCAGGGATGAAAAGAAGGACCAAGAGACACGTGCCTACGTGCAGCAGTAGGCTGAGTTTGTTCTCTAGAGTCATGGTTACGTGGTGCTGCTCCGTGAAGATAACAGGTAGAGGTGATAATCGTGCCAGAGGGAGAGGACAGAGTGTCCCGGGGCCGTTTAGTTTTGCTGGACCAGCTAGGAAGATGAGTCTGAGCTGTGGGGCTTCTGCATCCGAGCGCAGCCTCGCTTCCAGTGGCCACCCCTGCAGTCAAGGCATGGTGTGGGGAGCCACTTAAAGCAGTCCCTGCTAAGGAGGCCTGGCTTTCCACAGTAGTAGCAGGTACATCTAATCATTAAGCTCTTCTTGGAGCCCCCCTCCCAAATCAGACTTAGGGTTTATTCTTTTTAAGGCTTAAAGTAAGGCAACCACTTTTTGGTCTCCTCATTTCCTCTCCTTATCTTTCTTCCAGTCTCAACTGTAGAATCAAGGAGGCAATTTTTACTAAAGTATCCAGTGAGCTATGAAGCAAAATCTATCTTCTGTAACTTTTTCTTAATATCTGGGGATGATTGGGTAATAAAGTTGTCTTTAAGAATGATCTGTCTGAGAGCCAAGCCTCAGACAGCTGTGATAACTCCGGTGAACTGCTGTCATCCCCCACACATGATCTTGGGACCAGGCAGAGACTTGAACAGCTCTAGGAGATTGGAGTCCAATCCCCATCCCTCCCCACTTCCCCCGATCCCCTGTTGGAGCAGAGCTGTGCCTTGGGTAGCTGCGGGAATTCTAGTGAGTCAGCCCCACCACTACCCCACCATCTTGGAAGCCAAGCAGAACCTCAGACAACATCAAGGGCCTTGGCTGCTCTTCCCTGCCCCCACCCTGCACACTCAGAGGAGCTAAGCTGAAAATCAGACAGCTTCAGGGCACTCAGTGACTGTGTACCTACCCCTCTACTGATATGGGAACCAGGTGTGATAGTGACAGTGACCACCACTCACTCACTACTATACCCCAGTGGAAATAGGGCTGAAACCTGGACAGCTTGGGGAACCTCTGAGTGGGAACGAAGTTGAGCCACAGAAAACTGTGGGAGCATTGGGGATCACACCCTGCTCACACATATTCACCATTGAGGGAGTCACGCTGAGCATGAGGGACCTTTGGGTCCTTGCCCCACTGCTATGATATCACCCTGGGAGTGAGGCTGTGCTCCAGGGAACCTCTGCATTTCTGAAAATGACAAAATAAAGGAGCAAAATGCAATCTTAGACCTCTACCCCTCGTAGAATAAGTCCAGGAGATATTGACACAGACAAGCTTGGAAGTCACATACCTGGAATTTCTGAAAAAGATTGCAGATGAAGTAAAGAAACAACTCCATCAGGCCATAGAGGACATCAGATCTGAAACAATGTCTGAAGTAAAAAAAGAAATGACAACAATAATGAAAGAATTGTTTAGCACATCTAAAGAAGACATGAAAAAAAATAGAGGAGCATAGTAAATTAATGGAAACCTTGAATGAACAATATAAGAAACAGCAGGAATGCATAAAACAGATTTAAACAGATATCCAGGAAATTAAAATTTCCATTGAAAGCTGGCAAAACCGCTTGAACAAAGCTGAAGATAGACTTTCAGACCTTGAAGACAGTATTATTGTGAATGAACATGAAAGGATCTTTTAAAAATAACAAGAAACCAAGTAATAACAATTCAACAGCTGCAAGTCAAAGCAAAGAAAAGCAATGTAAGATTGACAGATATCAATGAAATAGCAGGTATCAGCACAAATGATATAGAAATTTGCAGAATAGCACAGAATTTCCCAAGCATGGAAAAATAATTGCACATCTGGGTAAGAGAAGCATATAGAACTGCAACTAGCCATTACCAAAATAAATCTACAACCAGACATATAGTGATCAAGATACCAGAAATTCAAGAAAAGAACAGACTATTAAAAGATGTGAGAGAAAAGACACAGATTACCTAAGGAAAGGAAAGTCCATCATAATCGTGGCAGATTTCTCAGCACAAGCCATCAACTCAAGAAGAACTTTGAGTGAAATATTGCAGGTCATGAAAGAAAACAACTTCCAACCCAGATTTAAGTATCCTGCAAAACTATCCTTCAAAATTAATGGAGAAATAAAATATTTCCACAATAAAGATCAAATGAAGAACTTCATGAGTGCCAAACCAACCCTACAAAGAGTTTTCAAAGATATTCTAGAAAGAGACAAAAATGTCCACAACTTTGAGAACAACAACAGAAAGGAAACATGAAGCAGAGCAACCAAGTAAACGAGGGAAACAAGAGAAACTAGCAGAGGAAAACAGCATGACAAAGATCAGCCAACACATATCACCTGCAACCGTCAGTGTAAATGGACTCAATTCACCACCCAAAAGAAGCAGACTGCAGATTGGATCAAGAAACAAAATCCAACAATCTGCTGTGTACAAGAAACACATTTAACTAGACAGGAAACTTGTAGACTGAAAATCAAAGAATGGAAACAATACTCCATTAGACAGGCACCCAGAAAAAAGCAGGCATTGCTATTCTGTTTGCAGACAATGAGAACCTCAAACCAAGAACAATTAAAAGAGATAAAGAAGGTCACTACATACTTGTGAGTGGAAAATTTCAAGAGGAAGAACTAACAATCATAAACATCTATGCACCAAATACTGTTAATCCCAATCATTTGGTTTGAAACCCTGTATCATTTCTAATGTCCTTGTTTTGTTTTGTTTGTGTTCTGCTTTTTTTCTTTTTATTTTTGTACTATTTTCTTTAAAAAAAGAAGAATGATCTGTCCTATGAAATTAGTAGCTATAGACATATTTACTAGTGGCACTAGTAAACAATCTAAGAAGGCAGAGGAGTGTATGAGAAAGTCTTCTAAAGACCTCAATGTACTTATTAAGGTCACTTGAAAATTTTCCTAGATCTAGCTTGATTTGAAAGAGACGCATGAATTCTAGTCTTATATGGCTTACAATTATACTTTGAGCACAGAGAGAAATTATTTCTTAATGTAAAGAAAGTTTGAACATAAGGCAACTCTGACCATTTTCTTGCTTTTCTACAATATGATTGTAGTTGTGAAAAAGCACCATAATCAACAATTTCCTGTGTACCGTCAAGTTTAAAGAAAAAAGTATTGCTTAGCATTAAATCATGTTTTTGTTCTTTGAAAGAGGCCATATACCAAAATGTGAGTTGAAAGTAGTTGGAGCACATCTCTTCCTATAAAGGAGATTATGCACCTCTAGAGATAGATAGAACACAAGTGATTTGAGGAATTCCACTCTAGGCCCTAGGGCAAAGAACTTTCCAAGACATTTCTGTTATCTATCTAATCACATAGGCAACCTTTCCTAGCAGCAAGACAAGGCTAAGTTTTATTTGAATGTCTACATCTTTGAAGCTCACAGGTTAAACTTTATCATCTAATGATTATAACTCACATGTCAGTAAAGACACATGTATTAGTCTTCTCTGTGCACATAAAAGAAAAACATGACTAAAATCTCTTTCTTATTCTTAGCTCGTATATGTAAGGCACAAATATAAATCATTTTCCTCATAGCTGCTGTGGAGAACAAATAGTTGTTGTAAAGTTGCCTTAGCCGGATTTCTAGCGGGAAGTCTAATGACACAATGGGTCTCAAGAGAACTCAAAGTTTAGAGGGGATTTCCATTTCACTAGCAAATAGAGATGATTACAATAGATAAGTGGAGGTATTTCTATAGTCAGGGGCCAGTTTCTACTGAGGAACATTTGAATATCTGCCAGAGAGCAGCCCTGTCCATGACACCTCAGTTGCTTCCAGTTTCTCTTGGTCTGTGTAACCAGCTCTTTCTCCAAATAGGAATACAGCTGCCTGTCTGGTCAATATTCCACTGGTCATTGGCTTCCATGGGGATTTACTAGAAGGTGCTGTTCTTTTTCTTTAAGAGTGGTAGCTGTTCTAAAAGCATTTAACTAGCTGGCAGAGTAACCACTGCTTGTCAAATTTCTATAAGGAATAGGTAAATGCCTGAGAAAAATCATTGCTTTATAAGTTTACAGTAAAGGTATCAAAGTTCATAATTTATTATAAAGGTATTTTTTCCCTACACACATAAATGATAATTAGACCAAGGAAGGGAGAGGGAAAGTAGGAGATACTCCCTTATGCTAGATGTGTCTTGGTCCCTTAAGTGTGGTGTTTTAGAACTATCTCCTGCACCCAGAAGTCAACTTTTTCCACCTGTGTCTCAGGTTCGGTTTTCCTGAGGAAGATTGTTGCACAGAACTCTAAGCTGGCACATGGTTTTCATGCACCTTCCCTTGGATGGGAAATATTCTGATGTATTTTCTGACCCAGACATGGGGATATATTCCTCATGTAGGATGACTTTTCTGTCTTTGGCATTAACAAGTACCCCTTTTATACAGGGGTTTTTGGTTTAAATAAATTGTTGTGTAAGAGATAAAGGTTGGAGCAGTTTAGCATCCTCTCTCTAATCTTATATGCCTCAAGGAAAAGAAAGTAAAAAGTAGCAGGAAAAGATCAAAAATGAAGTAAGAGAAAGGGAGTCCTTTCTTCTTTCATGTGAGTTGTTGAAACAACTTGCCTGTGAGTCAACACTCTCACCCTGGAAATGCACGAATGGCGAGTCTGAAGAGCTAGAGTTATCTCCTCACTATCAGATCAGACCAGAAAGAAAACTGAGGTGGAAAAGGCCTGACATTACCTCAAGAGTATAGATGAGGGTCAGGCCAGTTTGGCCTTGAAATCTGTCCTCCAAGTCTTAAGAATGACCACCAACCTAGCATCTTTTAACTGGTGGAGGAGTCCAAGGTTTATTAATAGTCATGTTTATTTTCTCAGTATGAGCCAGATTTCATAAAAACACCCATTTTACAGAATTTTATATTAAAGTCCAGTAGGGGGCATGCTAACATTACCCTTCCTAGTACCATTGTGTAAAGTCAAGCAAGGAACACCAGTAAATTCATCAACTGGTGCAAATGCAACATGCAAAACAGGAATTGAAAATGCCCCCTTAAAGAAGCATCATAACATTATAACTTTCCTATGTTTTAAACTTAAATTTGTCATTGCAGCAAAGCTATATAAGAGACAAAGCAGAAGCAATTAAAAGCAAAGAGCAAACAGATAAAATTTGAAGCATAAAAAATTTTTTTGTTACCTAAATGAGTCACAATCCAGAATGTATGAAACAAAAGCAAACTCTTACCTCCATCCAATTTTCTTGGTGGAAGACTTCCAAATGACTGAAGAGAAAGAAAATCCCAACCTGCTAGATGTCCAGTGTGCGTTTGTGTTCTGTAAAATTGAAGAATGAATTCTAGAATAATGGAGTTACGAGCAGAATATATTTTTGAAGAAGGAAAGCATCTGTCTGAGAGAGATGGAAGGGATCCACGTGTATTGCCCAGGCGATTATCTTATAGTATGAACTAAATATATTTGGTATTTATAGTTATATAATATTTTTATTGTTATATACATGTCACATATATAGTTGAACTCTATGTAATTGGCAGTTTTGTGCTCAAAACCTGTTATACTTTTTTTTTTGTTATATGTTTTTGTGATAAGTTTTATAACAATTTATGGAATAAATTCTCTTGATTTTATATAGCTTCTATCACTTTCTACATCTGTGGGTACCTAGGAACAATGGCTTGCCTGGGGTATGTGTGCAATAAATACTCTTGAGTAAATATGATTATTAACACAGCATTCCTCTTTCATTGTTATTGCCTATTCATACCTACCTTCTCCCCACACAGAACCTCATTTTAGGAGAATATATTGCTTGCTGGCCACAGCTAATGGACAGTTTATAAGACATCTCAAACTAATCCCTTCTTCCCCAAGCAATAAGTTGGCAGTCTACAGCAGGCACAGCCAAAGCCTCCAAGAAGGCTTGGTGCACTGTCTTAGTATCTGGATCAGGCAAAAGGGTTATAAAACACATGGTAAGTACTGAGCGTCATGATGAAATACTTTTGTAAATGAGTGATGAGTTGTTTCATTGAGCAAATCAGTTCACACAGACATTAGAGTCATGCTTAAAACTGTACTTAAAGCAAATAGAAGGCAGAGATAGGGAATAAGCATCGAAACACTGGTTTACAAATTTCAGTGAGTCACTATCTACTGTTAGGACATCTTGGTGGACAATCAAATTAGACCTAAAGATGTGACTCAGTTGTATTTCCAGTTTTAGAAAATTTCTCAAGTCCACAGGCATACCACCCTGAATGTGCTGGATCTTGTCTGATCTTGGAAACTAAGCAGAGTCAGGCTTGGTTAGTACTTGGATGGGAGAAAATTCTCAAATATTTTCCACTGTTTGTTCAAGATACTGTGACTACTTTGTCCAATCTGAGTCAAATTTTTCTGTTACTTTCTGATTTTGCCATGTACTGAGAACTAGCCTTAGAAAGATTAATGGACAATTATAAATTCAAATAACAATGACTCACTTGCAGGATGCCATTTAAACAGATTTATTTACAAATAAAAGTTACTTTAAAAAAACCAAAGTTAAAATCTGTTAATATTACATTTTTGTGGATTAAATTCCTAACATAAAATGTTTTTTAGAACTAGTAAAATAATTACTTTTAAGGTTATATCTGTTCATAAATCATGGATATTGTATATACATGACAATACATCATGAATGGTAAATATTTTACCTATGAAACACTGTATGTATTTAGAATATTCATATTATTTAAATTCTCAGTAAAGTTCAAGTTTTGATATTATATTATTATGAAACAAGAAAATATATTTTTAGGCCAACACTTAGGAACTATTCCCTCAGATTTATTTTAAACAATGCAATCATGTGATATTACTAGGAAATTGTCATTAGCTTTTTAAACTATATTGATATATAATCCCCATATTACACAATTCACCTATTTAAAGTCTCATGGTTCTAAAGTGCATGACCACTTGTGGGACCATCAACATAATCAGGTTTAAAACAAATAATACCCATCAAAATTAAGCCAAATATTTTTAATACTTATATAACTTGAAGATAATTTCTCACACATACCCTTTTCTGGAGCTGATTAAAATGAAAACTGTTTTTAAAATTTGTATGGTAAATATTATCAAAATTGTAAATTGTTTGCTCATATTTTGAATAGACTAATGATTTTAAACTTACGTTTGCTTGTGTTTAACCAGTCATAAGAAGCTAAGTGATTTTCTGCCTTAGAAAACATTTGTAGGTCATTATAGTCCAACATAAAGTTAAAGCAATAACAATTACTCAGAATTTATTTGCCTTTCTACGTAGACTGGTAGAAATGTGTCAGAACGTTTCAGGAAATCAATATATAGTTTTATACATGCCAGCATTAGAGACTATGAAGTTTTTAAACCTCTGGAATATTTCATTTCATTAGTAATGAAGATCGGAATCTGTGAAGAGGCTTTAAAAATCCTCCTGATCCAGTGCGACTGTGCTGGGTGGTATAAAGGACCGTTCGCATTTTCAACCCCTGCAGGAAAACTGAAAGAAGAGCTTTAATAATTGTGCAGTTTAGTTACAATTATTTGCCAATAAAAGACTGATCTTATTTCAGAAAAAGTAAAAACTAGGAACAGCCACAAAGCCCCAAATAACACCCACACTTCGTTACGTTCTACCTCGACATAGGCATGTGTTTGTGAAATCTGGGCTGCCTGCTTTCCAATACCTAGAATAACTAATTTTGAAAATCCAATCTTAAGACCTAATTCAAGGGAAAACCTCTCAAGCTAACAAAAGGAATTATTGCCGGAGATTAAACTGCTTGATGCTCTGTATTGTTCTAGTTGAATCAGGAGGGAATATTAATTGAGATGTGCCACGGATTGTAGTGTGTGTCCCGTAGCAGTTCACAGGTTTCCTGGTGGTCCTTCCAACAGGAAGAGCATAAATGAGTGGAATAAGATGGATCGTTCTGAACCGCGGTGGTGAAGCCATTGTTCTGGCCGGCACAAAAGGTGATGGTTGGTTGATTTGCTTTATTTCTGTGCTGTGCTGATTTTCCCCCCATACATCCTAATCTCCACCACTTCCTCTGAGTCATCAGCAGCTGGACCCAGGGAGACCACGGGAACTGGCTCCTGGAAAAGGGCTCTCACGGAGCTATGACTCAAGTTCAATTCACTTTAAGTCTGGTAAGAACTGTGAGTTTTGAGGAGATAGAAAAAAATAAGCTTGCATTTTCTGCTTTGAAGAGCCTCCAAACCATGCTGACCTATTTATCTTTCTGTGCAGACACATGGTATATTTATCTTAATAGTTCTTATAACGACTACAATCTAGATTTTAAAGTAAGAATGTTAAATTTAATGTAATTAAATTACTTCTGCCAGAGTGTTTATGTTTTGATTTGGAGCAGTTTATCTTCTTTTGCAAATTTTAAAGCAATATTTAGTACTGTTTCTCCCACAAAGAATCCAGCCAACAAGTTTTCTTAGCCTACATCTGATACAGTTACTATTATAACCTCCATTAGACATAAGCATGCTTGTTTTATCAACACACAGGGGTATCTGGAATTAGAACTCATACAGAAACAGCTTGGTTTATAGTTGTTTTCTCACAATTCTATTTTTAAAAAAATACCATGGCATCAGGCTTTGATATTAAAGAGTTCTCACAGTCTGCTGGCAAAATGTCACTGGTTGTATACCAAAGCCAGATATTAAGCTAGAAATGTATTTACTAAAGAAAAGGATATTGGCTGCTTGCAAAACTGTAACTATGGTGGTAGGCTATTTGAAAAGACTGCTATTATTATGTGGAATCTCAGACAAAAGAAGATATTTTAACACTGTAAAACAATTACTGAAGAAAGTTTTGTGTTGATACATTTCTCTGACAGGTAATAAAAAGGGACCTAGTAAGAATGTATGCCAGCCCCAATTAAGCGACTCTCTTGATTAGAGGCATGAGGTAAAATGACATCTCTTTTAGAAGTTATGCAAGTAGAGAGAGTTTATGATACTCAGGTTCCCTCTGCTCATTCTGCTTTATGTTCGTCAGGCCTGTTTTTCTTCCTGCTACGTCTCACCCTAAGGTGCCCATATTTCTTTGCTGCCCATCTTGCCATGGTGCCTTTTATTGACCCAGAAATCCTATCTACTGAAAACAACTCATCTTTCATCCTTCAACAGGCATGTTTCTGAAGGCTGTCCAGAAATTCTTCCCTTTCATGCATATAATGGTGAAAGTGTTGAAAAAGATCCAGTGATTTGGCATACTTAGAAATATGTTAAACTGCCAGGAGCGCTAGCACACACCTGTAATCCCAGCACTCAGGAGGCTGAGGTAGGAGAATTATTGCAATTTCGAGGCCAGCCTGGGCTACAAGGTGAGTTCAAGGCCAGCCTGAACTGCATACTGAGAGCCTGTCTCAAAAAAAAAAAAAAAAGTTAAACCAATGAAAGACAAGAGAGCTTTTTAAAAAGCAGTACAATGGCTTCATAGTTTAAAATCTATTTCCTCTGAAGAGGATAAGTCTAACTTGTAAATAAGTAACTTTTTTTAGCTTTAGCTATATTAGGAATTGAGGAATTTCATATGCTGTATCTGTCAAGGTTGTTTTATTCCAAAAATGTATTTTCAGCACCACAGGAATTCCAACCAGTAATATAATATACTTTTAGACAGAATTTTAATTATCTGTCTCCAAAATTTAAAAAGAAAACCTCTGGGCTGGGGATATAGCTCAGTGGAATAAGCGCCTGCCTAGCAAGCGCAGGGTCCTGAGTTTGATCCCCAGTACCACCAAAAAAAATAAAAATAAAAATAATAAAAAAAATAAAAAAAGAAAAAGAAAAAGAAAACCTCTGAGGAACTGAGAAATACTAGGCGATCTAAAGATTCAGTGTTGCTCAATCTTAGATCAGTTCAGTGATGGGCGACTTTAAAAGTGGTTGCCTCAAGTTCTGAAGTTAGCACTTTAAAAAAATAGAAATCTTACTTTTTATAGTATTGCTTAAGATTTTGGGTAATAAGTATATACTAGAATATTTTATCATAGTTATTCAACTAGTTTTCTCAAAATTAGCAGCATAATGGGTCAGGAAACTTCAACAAGTTTAAAAGAAAATTAAATTTTGGTTAGGAAAATATAAGTATGGTTTATTCATGTATTTTGAAGAAATTACACTTCAAATTAATCCCTGGTTAATTCTTCATTTGTTTTCATACATGTTCAAGGTTACTAGAAACATATTTCTTTACCCCCATATATTTGAGTTTTCATCCATACAGCATGTATTAGTTTTATATGACTTCTAACCATTTTCCAATCTTTAGATATTTAAGAGTTTTGAAAAAGCCTGAAGGGCATACAGTTTTAACAGATATATTTGTTTTATAATGAAAACAGATTTCTTTTTTAAATTTCTGAATTATTAGCAATTGCTTTTTTTCAATAATATTCATGATAGCATTCAAAATACTATTAATGTATAAAATGACTTCAAGGAGTTCTGACATATATAGATAGATAAATAGATATATCCCATTGATAAAGCAAAGACTTTTTTTTTTTTTTTTGCAGTACCAGGGATCAAACCCAGGACCTTGCACATGCCAGACAGGCGCTTATGCCGCTGAGCTAAATCCCCAGCCCTATCCCATTAATAAATTCCAAAAGATATATATGTTTTATAATGTAGTGAGTAATGCAGGTAGAAAACAGCCTTGGGGCTGGGGATACAGCTCAGCGTACAAGTGCCTGCCTAGGAAGTGTAACGTCCTGAGTTCGATTCCCAGTATAGAAAAGAAAGGAAAACAACCCTCTACTGCTCATTCATTTCCTGCATTTTTAACTCCCTCATATTTTCTGTTAATGTTTGTCAAGTATTAAATATGTGAGGCATGGTTCTAGGGAGCTTTAATTTGAATCACAAGTGGATAATGCTTCAGCATTATAAAAACTGATCAATAGTAAGAGAATAATCACCTTGATACTTAATTGCTGTATAATTCTTTTTCAAAAGTCCTTTTCATTCTCTTAAGTTTGAAAGAATTTCATCTCATAGCATTCTGTATTCCAGGAAAACAGAAAGAGAAATTTTTCTTGGTATCTTCCCCAAGCTTTCCCAAATCACAGCTTATGCTCATATAGATTTTTCTGAGAGACAGTGCCTTACCTGTCCACTTATTTTACATTACAGTAACAGCGTGAGAGAAGGAAATTCCAGTCCCTCTGGTCACTCACAATCAAAATTGTGTATGTACTAAGAATGCAAACTAGGAATGATCTTAAGAAGCTGTATGTTTCTCCAGATACTGTTGTGTCTGTCTCAGCAAAGTGGGTGTGAGAATTAGCCGAATGAAACACGAGCACAGTTACAGAGCAATCTGACTAATGACAGATGCTTACATGATGTTCCCAGAAATATATGCTCATTGGTATCATTCCACCTAGGAGCAATTATTAAAGTGTAGGCAAGTGGTTTGCGATGGGTTTGGTGGTAATTATGAGTAAGATAGAAAATTAGAGCTGAAAATACAAATAATGGAAGGAAAAGTCCTGAAAAACTTTTACGTAGACACTAATGGGACATTGTCACTAGCATTGTCTCTAAAGAGTCCTTTTTCATAGCACCAGTTATACATATTTTGTTACTTATTCAGGAAGACTGGAAGAAATGGGAACCCACAGAGCCCACAGAACTAAGGGGTTTGGGGTATAAATAAAAGTTGAACTCAAGTCTAGCTTCTTATTAAGCACAATTTGAGGGACAACAACACAAGAACAAATTAGTGAGGGTTTTCATAGTTATTGCACCTTATGAAGAATACCAATTCTTCAAAGATATCAACATATCAGTTTTCCAAATATATTAATATCTATCGGTAAAAAAAGAATCTTGTGGGCTGGGGCTGGAGCTCAGCAGTACAGTGCCTGCTTGGCAAATGCAAGTTCCTGAGTTTGATTCTCGGTACCAAAAAAAAAAAAAAAAAAGAGAGAGAGAGAATATTTCCGAGTTAAAGAAAATGCATTTTTTATACACTTAGAATCAGAATGACAAGATGGTGTATAGGAGAACTACCTAGCAGTACAGGTCTAAGAAGCCTCATACACAAAGGAGCAATAAAGATGTGGACTAAACATGGACGCTAAAGTCAGGAAGATCTGGTTGAAATCATGGCTCTGTTTTTTGTTGCAAATGTACACTGAGAAAGTTTCTTCAGTTCGGTTCACAGCCTTATCTACTCCATGGAAAGATATAAATAGCTGCCATGCAAGCTGGAAGTGACACAAGTGGATTAGCTTAGTGCCTAGAATATAACACTTGTTACCACAGACAAGTTCTTACTACTCCCCAGAATTGCCCCAGCAGTTCTCTAGGGCTAGTTCAGTATCTACCCTACATTATCATTAATTCCTATGTATAGCTTCTTGCTTCTATCAAGTTCCTGCTGCACCTGGAATCTCCATTCATGTCATGTTTGGACCAACACATTGCCACAACAACACTCTTTCGCTAAAGCTTTATTTGACAATTTCTTTAATTTTTTTAAAACCATGGGTCTTTTCTAAAAGAGTTTGCAATGACATATGAAACCTACTTACAGTAAGTTTTAAGGAAAAGTTCTTGTATACATCATAAGGCCTAATCAATATTTAATTAATGAAATATAAATGACTATTTGAATCAACCCAACAAATAAACTATATATAAGAGGAGACTTGGATTCGAGCTGAGTTTCACCTACTTTGGGAATCACGCACAGACTCTTATTTTGGGGGAAAACACTTTATACTTGAATGTTGGTAGCCGAAAAAGGAAGAAATGAGATTTAAATAAGACCTTTGTGTGAAAAAAATCTCAAAGTGCCTAGCAAACCAGTACACACATTTTAATGATCCTGCCTTTTAGTGGATACACAAAAAATATTTTATGGTATTTTTGGAACTGTTCTCCTTCTCAAGGTGTGTATCCATGCAGTTATCTCATGTATGATACAATTTGCAATAACTTGAGGTTAGTCATAGAAGAATCCTAACAAAATGGAAATTCTCCAAAACACAAGTGAAAAGAAGATAAGTTTTAAAGTTCTTTCCATTTTCTCCAAGGTAGACATAATTCCAGTGGTGGTAAAACCTCTGCACGCATGCGCGGCCAGCTATTTGTTATCACTGAAAGCCCTAAAAGTTTTGTCGTCATTGGACTGTATACCTACTGACAATGGTATTCTAATAAATTTTAATTTTTATCCTATGTTGTCTTAAACAACCGTTTATTGGACTCTGTATTAGCTTCTTCGATCTACCAGAGGAAAGTATAATAAATCAGACAGGGATTAAAATCACAGAAATGTGTTTATTCTCTCATAGCTCAGGATGGTGGAAGACTGAAATCAAGGGTTCTGTCACTTCATGTTTCCTCCAAGACTCAAGAGAATTCTTCCTTACTTCTTCCTAGCTTATGGTGGTGACCGTCAATGCCTTGGCATTTGTTAGCTTCAAGCCACATCCCTCCAATCACTGCCTCTGGTGTCACATGTTATGCGTGCACCACCTAGCTTCGTTTTCTCTTCTTATAAAGGCATCATCATATCAGATTAGGACTTACTCTGACAAATTTTGTCTTAATAATGGCTGTAAAACACATTCAAATAAGGTCATATTCACAGTTATATAAATTAGGAGGTATGATAAACAGTGTGAAATGAAAGGAAATTGCTTGAAAGTAGGGAGCAGCTGGGATGAGGGGAAGGAGAGTAGGAAGGAAGGGATAATTATGTATGTTTGTATGTATGTGCAGGGTGGCTAACACAGTTGTACTACTGACTTATGTCACTTTATTGTAAGGAACAGTTAATGATGAGTTGTTTGATCAATCTTGCATATCTATATCTGTTTTCCTGAGTATACATATTGAAGTTATCAATATGTAATCCAACAACTATTGTTAATTCCCTGTCACCTTGTGTATAATTCAGTTTTGTTTTTTTTTTTTTGTGGTACTGGGGATCGAACTCAGGACCCTGCGCTTGCTAGGCAAGTGCTTATTCCACTGAGCTATATCCCCAGCCCATAATTCAGTTTTGATTGTACTATTCTTGTGCTACTTTGTAAGTGGCTGTTTGTTAATATGTTTCATTCTTTTACTTTTAAAATTTAGAAAAAGGTCTTACTCACAGTTAGTGAGGGATAGGACCTCTGAGTATCTTTTTCAGAAGCATGACTGAGGCAACCGTATGCAGCCCTTATATGACAGGTAATATTCACCATTCTGCAACTAAAACAGAAAGAGAGAGCTTTGGCACAGAGGCCATAATATCCATGTCTCCTTTGGTTCTATCTCTACGCAGGAGTTTCCTCTTGCACACTTTCTCTACTTGAGTCTTTTCTCTATTTTCAATATGCGATGTTGTACATCTACAAATATAACTTCTTACAAGATTCACACACATAGTAGTTTACAAAAGTAACTTCTACATCCATCTGGTAGATTATTAATCCAGTAGTATATCAAAGCAAAAATATATTAAAAACACATACCACTAACATCTCCCTATATCTGTTTAACAGATGTGGAGGCCCAACCTATCTTACTATTCTGTCTCGCAACATTTGCTAGGCAGCTAGGCGGGTGCAGGTCTCCAATTATAGAATTAGACATGGTCCTGACTCAGTTGGCGTATTGTCATATTGGACAAAGATGCGATGCACACAAACATTAGTAGGATGTGAGTAACAGTGGGAAAGAAAATCCGAGTGTTTCATGACTGCTTCTACTATCACTGATTTTGCAAATGTTGAGATTCTAGGACAACTAAGTAGGAAAAATGGAAAATCATATTTAGTGTTTTTGATAAAATTAACACATGCTTAAGAGAATATTACAACAGTTTAGACAATGAAGAAGAGATTGCATTAACAATTTCTGTATTAAATGACTTTTTTGTACGGGGATTGTTTTGAAGCAAAAATTACCACCCATGCACACAATTAGTTGTTTTTACTAACATTGCATAGAATGAGAGTGACATATTCAAATTTGCAGTAATTATAGAATCATCAGTTCCTCTATTGAAACCACTCAGTTTTATTTTAAATTTTGAGATTGTGTTAATAGGTTAATACTTCTTTAGAATACTTCTTTGCAAGTGTGTGTCTCTTGTTATAACTTATCTTGTTTTGAATTTTTTTCTACTATAAAACAACCAAACATCCTTTTAGTTAATATTTCATAGTGTAACTTTAGTATAATCGTGTCATAATATATATCTTGTACCATTTTGTTTCTTTCAAAAATATTTTAATTATAAGACAGTTATTTTAAACAATGTACAACTGGTTTTGTTTTTACTTTATCCAGTTTTATTTTTTAATGTAATATTACATACTAAATGAAATAATTATTAGTCTAGCATTAGTTTTATCATGATACTATTTGTTTTATATTATTGCCATCTACTTTATTGAAATATAAAATACTTTTAGACTTTTGATGTAATTGCACATTGAGTTTATTGTAGATTTTTATACACTATAAAAATAAGAATTCTTGTACTTTTTGCCTATTTTATTTCAATGGTCATGTATTAAAAAACTAAAAGAAATATGACAGTGAAGGTATCAACAATGATAGTCAAGATAAAAATATTTCCCCCAAGCTTAGCTTCCTTATTTTGGTCCCTTATAGACATGCCAGCTTTCCTGACACTCTACTATTTCCTTAAAATCCATCAATCATAACCTATTCTCCATTTCTATATCTGCCAGTTAAGTAATGTTATGTAACTGAACCATGTGATGTGATCAAATAATTTACTGCAGTTGACTCTATACTTATGATAATTTTGTTGAGATTTATCTAGGTAGTCGTGTTTGGAAATGTTTTTTTTTCCTTTATAGTCCAGTGTGGATGCATTTCAATTTGTACATAACTCATCTATTGAAAGTCATGTGTGTTATACCTAGTATAGACTATAAACACATAGCAAGCATTTGAGTAAATATGAGTATTTTTTATTCTCTAGAATGAATGCCTAGAAGAGCGTGGTGGTGCACACTTATAATCCCAGCAATCGGGAGGCTGAGGCAAGAGGATTGTTGTGAGTTCAAGACCAGCCTGGGCTACAAAGTGAGCTCAAGGCCAGCCTGAACTGCATAGTGAGACCCTGTCTCAAACACACACACACACACACACACACACACACACACACACACTAGAATGAGTGCCTAGAATTTTAATTACTGGGGATTATGCTACAATTGCATAATAACTTGTTGCGGAGGTGTGAAATTGTTTTTAAAGAAACTGCCAAATTTTTCTGCACAGGCTAATCAATTTTACAACCTGTCCACAAGCTCAGGTTTTCTGCACCTTCACCAGCATTTGGTGTAGTCATTACTCAGTTTGCCAATTTTAGTCATTTTGGTAGGTGTCTAGTATATATCATTATGATTTTAAATTACATTTCTCTGACTGTGAGGTTGAACATTCATTTTTTTAAGTCAAAGTGAAGGGTGAGGCTCTTTGCACATCTTTTCAACTGAGTGCTTGTTTCTTTTCTTTTTCATTTTTAGAGTTCTTTGTGTATTTTGATAAAAATCTTCAGTTGCACATGTAATTTGCAAATATTTTCTCTGACAGTGTATCTTTTCTTTTTATTCTAACAAGTTATTAGAGAGCAAAAAGTTTTTGATCATGTCCAGTTTATCAACTTTTCCTTTTAGGAATCATGATTATGGTAGCAAGTCCAAGAGCTCTTTATTTAAATGTAGATCTTGGGCGAGGGACATAGCTCAGTGGCATAAGCACCTGCCTGGCAAGCGCAAAGTCCTAAATTCAATCTTCCATACTGCAAAAAAAAAAAAAAAAAAGTAGATCTTCAACTCTTTCTGCTATATTCTAAAATTTTCATTTTTTACTAAATCTATGATATATTTTGAGCTAATTTTTACATAATGTATGATATTTAACATTCACAGTGTTGTCAATAGTAATTCCTTTGCTTCAGAATGAATTACTGGAAAAAGCTGTACATCCTCCAAAAAACTTGCTTCCTCACTTTTGTGCCAGATGAGTTATTTGTGTTGTCATATTTTTTCTAAACCTTTAACCTATGTGGCTATTTCTGTACTCACATCACAATTTCGGGATCTTGAAATTGGGTAAACTGATTTCTCACAATGTATTGGTTTTCAGAGCCACTTTTGCTATTCTGATTTCTTTCCCTTGTCAATTTGATACTTCATACAAATATTGTATTTCTTAATTATTTTTAATTGTTTATAATTTTCACTGCTATTATATCCCATCCATATTTTTTATTTACTTTAAAAATAAAAGAAGGAAAACATATTAACAGACAGACATCCATTTACAAAATAGTATAAGAACAATACAAGCAATACAGAGTTACAGACAAAGCAGTAGGAAATTATCAAGGGTTGTTGTATTACATATTGATATCTTCAAAGTGGTTTCTCAGGAAAACAAATAAAGACATGAAGGATTGATCAAATAATTAATCATTAACTGTTCCCATCTATATTCTTTTAAAAATTTTCCTGATAAAAGCTCTTGATGTACAAAAATAGATTTGTTCCTGGAATTAAGAATCTTTTTTTCTCTTCACACTTCTTAATTTTTAAATTATCCCAGGTGTGGTGGCACATGCCTGCAATCCTAGCACTCAGAGGAAGATCTCTGTGAATTTAAAACCGGTCTGAGCTACAAAGTGAGCTCAAGGCCAGCCTGAAATGCATAGCAAGACCCTGTCTCAAGACCAATGGGTGAGTAAATAAATAAATAAATAAATAAATAAATAATTTTGCATTCACTTGAAATTGTAAGCAATAACACAGAGGCACCTTGAATGGGTTGTAGCATATTTTTCTCAATTATAATGTTCTGCTACTTAATACCTTTCTTTCCTTCTACAAGCCTTAGATTGGATATTACTAGCTAAACCATATACACATGCTTTAATAATGTCACAGTATATCTGCTCAGTAGTCATGATTCCTGTAATTATATACAGTTTCAAAGACCTGTTACTATTCTATTATCACCCCAAGTGGAAACATTTCATTTTGTGGTTAAATTTTTACTGTTAAACTCACTGTAGTCACATAGTCAAAGAATATGGTAGGTATGCATTATGATTTTTGAAATTTGCTGTTTTACTTGTATTTAAGAATAATACAAAGTGTGCATTAGATCAACCTGATTATTCTAGTCTTCCATGTCTGGTCATGTTTTGTTCATCTGGCAGTTATTGAACTAAATGAATGTAGGCCTTGCACTGTGATGAGAATCTTTCATTTTTCTCTTGTGGATTTTATCAGCTTTTTGTTATATTTTAACATGTAGTTGATACTTATTAACTAAATGATATATACGAACATTAGAGTTATCTACATATTTTTGCCTGGAAGAGTTTTTATTATTTTAAATGTACTTCATGCTTATTTAATTCCTCATGGAATCTATCTTGACTTATTTCAGTATTATCTCAATTTTTTCTCTCAGTCTTTTCCAGGTGCCTTAAAAGTTATTTAAGACTATAATTATCTTAGATTTATTTTATGAATGTATTTGATTTTTAAGATCAAATACATCTCAGTAAACTAAGAAAGAGTAGAACTTTTCCAACTTAGTAAAGAACATGTACAAAATTCCAAAAGATAATGTATTTAATGGAGAGAAACGTGAAGATTTCCTTTTAAGATTAAAAAAAATGCAATGGTGTCTAACTGATTCTCAGCATGATATTGGAAATCTTACCAAACACAATAAGAAATAATAGAGAAATAAAAAGTTTACATATCAGAGAAAAAGAAATAAATTTTTATTTGCAGTTAAATGCTTACACATGTAGCAAATTCAAAAGAATTGATAACTGCTGGAAGATTGCATTATGAAGGTTAATATACAAAAGTTGCTCATTTTCCTATATCAGGAAAATAAGACCTTGGACTGTGAGTACGTTAATCTGCAAGTGTTAACAAGGCAAGCAAGCATTTCCAATAAATTTTAAGTTGATAAAGGAGCAATATCTTGCAATACAAGTAATATGTGATGCTAAAAATCTCATGATCACAACTGAGGCAATGGTTCCACCCACACACACTGCAGGATCCTGGTGGTCATCTCCCAAGAGCAGAAAGTTATGGAGGAGATCTCTGCAGAAGAGACGCCAGCATGTGCAGAAAGTGCTGAGGACAAGAAAACCATTTCATGCAATACTGTCATGGTAGATCAGGCCATTATACATCTGTATAAGTTCAAAGAGTATACAACACTAACAGCTGCCTTAATGTAAAAAATAGACTCAGTAATTGTTGTTTGTCAGGGTTGGAGAAGGGGGCCCTCTGGGAAAATCCTTAGCCTTGTCACCGAACAAATTTTTTCAGTAGAATAACTTTGATCAAATCCTTGATCAATAAACATGGTACTGTTCATGTACCTGTTTAATATTTAAATTATTCATTTACATCAATGATGTCATTCATTTCAACTGTTAGAAATACTACAGCACAGCAGGTGTAATAATGTGATAATGTTGGTTTCTTTCATCCCACACTTGCATAGAAATGCTTTCATACATATTAATATTTAACTTGATTGTTTACATGGAATCCTACATACAATTGCTTGGTAGTATTTTTAAACTGTATTCCGTGCATTTTAACAGCTTTTCTCTGAGAACGAATACTAACATTTTAATTTATAAAATCATCTCACAGAGAGTTTAGATAAATGAGAGTGTCAGTTCCTCGTAGGTTTGAAAAGAAATTGTGGAGCTGAGCATAGTGCTTTCAGAGAGTTAGGGGGTCAGTTTCCCCCTGAGGATTTTTCTATAAATCTCTTGTTGAAATTTTACAGTATATTTTCTGGGAAATATGGCCTACTTTTCCAGATTCCTCACATGAATAAAGTGTAAGTGAGTGTGTGTGTGCATGAGGGTGTGTTATTTTCTCTCAGTTGGATGTTGATTCTCCTGGAATGAAGTCTTTTTTCTGCATAACATAGAGAAACTCCCACTTACTCTCTTCTCGGGAAGGTTCTCTTGCTGCACTTAGAATGGAAAATGTTTTCATTTAGTCTCCATAGTTTGTTGCTGCAACAAAGGAAGTAGCATTACACAAAATACAGTGGACAGATAGGCTCTAAACTGGAAGGCCTTATGACCAAAATGAATAATAGTGGTAAAAGGATTGACCCTCTAGACTAAAAATTAATCAACTGTACCAGAAATGTTGGCACATGCTGTAGTCCCAGTGCTTGGGAGGCTGAGGCAACAGGATCATTATAAGTTCAAGGCCAACCTGGACTATGTAGCTAACTCGAGGCAAGCCTGAACTACACGGTGAAATCTGTCTCAAAAAAAAACTTGTGAAAGAACTCTTGTATTAATTCACTCTGACACTCTGACCCTGGTGTGGGGACACCGAGAGGTATTGGTCTTTCCAGAGTTTTGCGGCCTACAATCATATTTCAGAAACAGTAATTTGATAAGCAACTTGCTTCTAAGTAAATTTAATTATGAATTTTCTGTTAGGTAATAAAAACTATGATTGAATCGTGTTTGCCTTTCTTCTAAGGTTGACACTTGACATAAAAGTCCTTTTCGTTTCTGTTTAGATCTACTCTCCGTTGAGCACTTATCTGATAAGAGTGTGTTGACGTGTTCTTCCTGTAATCAGTAATATCCTGAATGAGAACATCAGAATCCTTATTTGCCTGTATTAACCACTGGAACTCCGGGCCACAGAATTCATTTTTCATGTGATTTGAATCTGCAATTTTGGACATGCACTTTGAAAGTCATGCTTTGTTACCATTATCAGAAGGCAAATGACAGCCTGTTTTATCATAGGATATTGCTTTTACAGAAGCAAGTTGCAGCAGAGCACGCCCCTGAAACGACAATGTGAATGTACTAAAACCTTCAAGGGATGGTCAGACTGAGTCCTCGACTGGCTCTTTGCCACCTGTGGCAAAGCTGATGAATGGTAGGATGGTGGTTGAAATATTGTGAATCAAACCCTGAGGACTAGGGTTGTGGAGACCTGGGATAGGGTGGGGGCCCAACCTGTGTTTATGTAACAGCTGTGGGTTATTGCAGCTTCCAAGTCCCATCATCCAAATCAGAATGTAACTGCGTTGAACTAGGAGAAACAGTCCCACCTATGAGCGCCACAAGCACACAACTGCAGATGCTCCTACATACTCTCAGTAGAGCTAACGCCTGAATACAAAGCAAGATCATTAACTCTGACCCATCCTGCGACAAAACAGGCTGCCATTTGGCTTCTGATAATGGTAACAAGGCATGATTTTCAAAGTACATGCCCAAAATGCAGATTCAAATCACATTAGAAATGAATTGTATGACCCGGAGGCCCAGTGGCTAATACAGGCAAATAAGAGTTCTGGTGTTCTCGTTCAGAGCATTACTCATTATCAGGAGGAACAAGTCAACAAATTCTTGTCAAATAAATAAATAAAGTCCAGCTTTCTCTTCGTTCAATTAGCATATTTTCTACTTTAGCTGATATTTTGATATGCTAATTATATTTAGTCTGTAAATAATGGGTCAGGAAGGTGAGTCATTTTAGGTAAGCGGTTATGTTTTTTTAAAACTAGCAAAATATTTCTGGAATTTTTTCTGTCTACATCCAAAGAACACTTAACAAAGATGGTGTTGATTAAAACTCTTTAGCTTATCCCTGATTACTTTTCAAGTTCTAATACTTTATTCCCTTTATGATGAGTTCCTCACCCTGTTTTTCTTTATTTTACATTCTCTACTGAGGCTGTCAATTATTCCCAAGCTCTAATTTTATAGGTTAAAAAAATAGTATGCACAATAACCCTAGACCAAATACAATTTTAAAAAATATACTCCTCAGGGTGGTTCTTGGGAGAAATGTGTCCCCTTCGTTTGTGACCGTGTCTAGTGAGAGAACGGATATCAGAAGAGGAACACACCATTTGGGTTCCCAGATTGCTTGCCCTATTTAGCATTATTATTTTTTTTTAAGTTGCAATTACTATTAGCCTTAAGAAATGAATGAAAATTGGTGATGAATGAAAAAGTTAATAGATGTTAGTAAAGTAATTAGCAAGGGCCTGATCTTGCAGGAGTGGTTTTACAACTGCGGTCTTTGGAGGACACGCAAGTCTCCAGCCTGTCTGCCGGGAGCTTTGCACCGCAACATGAGGGAAGAAGGGATTCCGCGGAGAAAGGCTGAATTACCTTCCTCTTGTTACCAGCGAGTACAATAGGGAGATAGGAAAGTGATGTGAAGTCTGAGCCCTGTGCAGTCCATCTTTTGACTGCCCTGGCAAGAACCAGAAAAAACACAAGTTTAAAAGTGCTGTGGCAGCAAGTGTAGAGTAACTGAAACGAAGCTTTGATCTCAATGGACAAAACAGAGAGGTTATTTAGGAGAAAAGAAGCTTTTAGATATAGTGCTAGAAAACAATGATCTTATGTGCACAGGTAGCAACCTGCATTTCCCTTTGTGCGCCTTGTCTACTCTTTGTTCAGAGCCCCCTTTTCTTCTTACTGAAAGCCTATTGTCTAAGAAACAGAAAGCCAAGTTTGGAGAAAGTACTGGGGAAAAGATCTAGAGAACAAGAGGCACAGGACTGGGAATAAATAACACAATTCCACAAGTTCTGAGGGAAGTGTGAGCACAGAACTTTACAAGTGGAAATGTATCTAAATCTAACAATCCTCAGCTTTAGTAATGGTGCCAAGAACTGAGGTCTCCTGCACTGTTTCTGGATACTAAACTGTCTTCTTGTCCATGGAGGGACTTTTGCCAAGCCTACTAATGTAAAATATCAAAAATACGGATGCCCTTTGACCCCCCCAATACAGTACAAAATAATCTGATACAAGGAACCAGATGAGGGAAGAGTGTTGTGTGTGTATATATATACACACACACACATACTTCACAACACAAACTACAATTTAAAAACAAGAAACAAACTAACCCGTGACAAAAGATAAGTTAAACAAATTTTTACATATTGGTGTAATGTAAGCCTACATATGGGTTTTAGGAAGGGATGTTTAAATACAGGGAACATTGTACAAAATCAAAACCATAGAGTGGCACAGCCTTCCTAATCAAGTTATAAAATAATTTTCACTACATTGAGATTTTTTAAAAAATTGTCTACCAAAGTAGAAATGAGGAACATGAAGAGAAATGGCAGTCTGAAGAGTAATCATGGCATATGCACCAGCAAATATTGTTTTATTTGGTATGTATGTAAAGAACTCTTAAATGAGAAAAAAATAAACACTGAACAACAAAATGAAGTAAATACATCAAGAAACAATTTTCAAAGAGGGGCAATTGCATGGTAAAAATACTCAACTTAGTCACATTTTAAAAGTTCATTTAAAACTATGAAGTGTCTCACTGACACCTACTATCATGATGAAGATATGCGTATATGTTTTTAAAAGCTGGTAAGCAATGTTGTGAAAGAATGCGAAGGTGAAAGAATATATATGGTTTCATTCTGTCCCTCTAGGTATGGAAAATGGTAATGTATATGAGGACCTATATAGGGACAGTTTTAAGTTTTGAAATGCAGTTTTATTTTTGCCTCAGGAATGCACTTATGAATAATTTTTTGCGGATACACTATTATACAGTCCACATTTGTGTGCAAGAATATTCATTGCAACATTGATGATAAAATTAAAGACAGAAAATGAACAGAAAGTATACTTAGGTAAATTGTAGTAAAACCTTTAAGTGGGATACTATATAGCCATGAAAAATAATGAGATAGATCTATAGAGCCAACAGGAGAGGATTTCTATACGTTTTATTAATAAAAAATGTCTCTAGTGTGTTTCAATTTGGGTAAAAACACGGAAAGACTCTGGAAAGATACATGCACATATAAGACCCTTGAGATGAGAATATAACCAATTTTTCATTCTACACAATTTTTCTATTTATAATTTTTCTAGGGTGAGAATCTATACTTTTTAACATAAGATTCTGGATTATAAATAGTAATATATAAATATATAGAAAATTCTCTAATGTGTTTGGGGTGAAATGGCATGTCTGACAATGTAATCTTAGTTAATACTGAGAAATCCAAAAAGATATATCGAATATAAACAGTGTTCAATGTATGTGGTAGAGCTATATGTGTATATATTATTTTATTTGTGGGTATTTATTTATTGATTAGATTCTTTAAAAATATTTTATAATAAATAATTTTGTAGAGAGATTTCATGCTTATTCAAGTCTTAACTTTATTTGAAGAAAGTTCTGTGAATTAAATAGTTAAAAATTTTGTTTCCTTATTTTGGGTTATTTTTAGTCTATATTTGTATTGATTAATCTCTTTCACTTCTATAGATACCAGTTTTATTTAACTCTGATCACTCTTTAAATTCTCTAGTCTTGTATGATTTGTATGATATTTCCTTGATTTCTTTTCTTCTTTATCTTCTTCATTTCTTTTCTGATTTTATTTTGTTTCTTTTGCTTCCTTTTCATTTTGTCTCTGAATTTTTGTATTTCTACTTTCAGGTCTTCTTTCAAAAAGGAATTTGCTGGTACGGGGCATGGTCATACACACTTGTAATCCCAGCACTCAGGAGGCTGAGGCAGGAGGATCACTGTGAGTCCAAGGGCAGCCTGTATTATAGAGGGAATTCAAGGCCAGCCAGAACTACACAGTGAAATTGTGTCTCAAAATACAAAAAAAAAAAAAAAAAAAGAGAAAAAAAGGCACTTGATTTGTTGTGTAAAGAATAACCATTTCATACTTATTTTAACATCGAGTAAGAGCATATTTCTAGTGAGTAGATTTCATCTGCTAAAAATTCATACTGCTTATTTTTTATTATTATGGTGATTTTTTCTTATATTGGCTAGTATCTTTTTTAGAAAACCTATTATTAAATTAGGTATTCTTTCCTGAACCAGCCAGTATTTACAAGAGGGTCCTGTGGTCAGGCAGATATCTGAGTAGTATGCCAGCTGCTTGATTTTCATAAAATGCTAATCTAAAATGTTCTCGATTTCCACATATTCTGCCTCTGAGATTCTTTATATAGTCTTGCTTTCTCTGCTTCTCTAAAGCAAAGCAGGCCTCGGCATCCTGGCACAAGTGGTTCACCTCTGCCCTCTCTCCTACTGTTGAACACTGGGAACAGATATTTCACCTTTGTTGTGTCTCAGCCTCAGAAACTGAGTATTTACTCGTCCGTCTGAAATCATGCGTGACTATGCTCACTTGCCAAGTCTTTTCTCAGCTGCTTTATCTCCTTCATTGCCCTGGAAACTTTTCTGAGGATACTTGGAAGCCGCCTGCGTACCGTCCTGTGCAGCATGTGGAGGATGCTTGCCTGTGTTCTACAGAGAGTCAGTTTCCATTTCGCATTGTCCCTCTTGGTTATGGATAAGTGGAAGGAAAAGTCCTATGGTGATGTACAGAAAAAAGTAGGACTATTATAATTATATTATCTGATTAATTCACACTTTCCTTCTCAGCTCATAAAGGTTTGGTAATCATTTTTATCCCTGCACAGTACAGCCATCTCTATTTTCTTCTGGTGCATCCTAAAATCACTTTTTTTTTTCTGTCTTTTCGAGACAGGGTCTCGCTATGCAGTTCAGGCTGGCCTTGGGCCTGCTTTGTAGCCCAGGCTGGTCTCCAACTTGCAAGGATCCTCCTGCCTCAGCCTCCTGAGTGCTGGGATTACAGGCCTGCACCACCATGCCGGGCCTAACGTCATTTCTGATATAACTTTTTAATTCATCAAGCATTTATGTGCAATAAGGATCTGAAGTGATTGTTGAATAGAACTACCTAGCATCACCACCACGCTTCACTAAGTGTCATTTTCCCCCTGAAAATATCCTGTTTATCAATCATTAAGTTTTACGTATTTAATGTAATCCAAAAATCTCTCAATTTTGTTATGAGTGTTGTATCATTTTAATTAATAACCCTGTATAAAATAGTTTAAAGATATTGCAGGAAATATTCTGCTTTTCATTTTTAAACAAACATTTCCTGGTTTCCCAATAATACTTGAGAGTATAAGAGTTTTAAAATGATTAGTAAGCTCAGAGTTCACTCTTATTCTTTGCCCAGCACAGGTTTATGATTCATCTATAGCAGGTCAGTCATTGTCTAATTACTATGTCACCTGGAAAAATGCATATATATGATGAGTTTTTCTAACAACTGGGGTTGCTCTGGTATAGCAAAAATTTCTCCTCAAATCACATAAAGAAATTTCTATTGACTTCTTCAATTCAAAAGGGTCTAAGAGATATGTCAGTAAAATTGAATTTTCTTTATTTATAAGTAGCCATCCTTTACCCTGGTGACAGTGCCATTTTAAAATATGAACAGTTTAAAGAAAATTCATTTAGTATGATTCACTTGGAATTGAATCCTCAAAAGTTTTTCATGATTTCTTCTCCATTGTTCAGGGTTTGTGCTGATCTTACAACATATTTAGTTTATTGATTATATCGAGGTGAGGTGGTAGGGACCAGCCTGATGTTTATACATGTATTCAAATGAACCTTTTAAATCTCAAATCATTAATGCAATTTCTATTTCAGTGGAGCAATCTCTGATTAAAAGTAGTTGACATCTGTAAATCATTTTTTTTTTTACCTAACATCTATTTATCAGCTATTCTATTTTAACACTGACAGAATGAGTTAGTTGAGAACACCAAAATCACATTATAATCTGACCAAAATTTATGGTTAAAATGTCTAAAGGATTTCTTATTTTGCCTTCCTTTGAAGGGGATTCAAATTATAATTCTGAATTGATTTTTAAAAGCTGAATAATTCTTGAAGCATACATACAGCATTTCAAGACTATCCTCTTCAGAAAGAGTAGTTATGAGGGTGTTAGGCGCAAATGTACATATCAAATAATCTTCACACTCTACTGTCATGTGGCAGAAAAATTATCGAGAGAACAAATTACCTAATATTTTCTGAATTAAATTCTTCTAGTTCACGCACTCACTACTATTTGAGTGAAATGAATAGAACTGTAGTTGTCTGAAAATGTTGTTCAGCTTCCAAAAGTGCTTGGCTTCCTCCCAGAAAGTGTTTTACACAGTTACTCTTTATGAGTGGAAAAGTGATATGAAGAGGTACTTATGTAGGTTCAAGAGCTTCCATCTGCCAAAACTGGAAATGCCCTCAAAGCCCACAACAACTTCGTCTTTGATAGCAGCCAATCTTCACTTTTTTAGGGTAAACCTGCTTTCCCATCTAGTTAACTAAGAATAAGTGTCCAATCTTCTTAAATTTGCTGGTAAATTAAAAATCGGTGTATCATACAATGAGCTGTACTTGATATTTTTAACTATTAAAGTGCAAATAAAGAAATAGAGATATTTTAGAATATAGTCATTCATTCTTTGTGTGTAAATATATTTGTATAATAGGATATGAGGTGTTTAAACTGGCATGCAATGAAAATGAACAGAAAAGATTTACCTGGATCTTGTCTAGCAAGGGGTTTTAAGGTTATAGACACAAAACTGCAAAATAATAATTACCAGTGAGTTAAGAAACATTAACTATGTGAATGCAATCAATTAAACACAGTAAATTATTAACAAATAGTAATTTAATTGAAAAGATTCATAAAGAGTATATACTTATGTCTAGATTCAACTCTTTTATCAGCCCCCGTTGCCTAATGGATCAGGCATTGGCCTCCTAAATTCAAGTCTTTTAACTTTTTGATGTGTTCACTGAAAGTTGTGTCTTTTTTGGATCTCAAGGGGATGTTCTTCCTCTTGACTCCTACTTTGAGGTCTTGATTTCTCCATTACTACTTTCATTTTTAAAGATACTTCAATGTGTTTCTTCTCTCAACTGTCTTTTATTCCTATATTCAAATTGATACAGTTATCTTTCATTTGGAAACACTTTCATTTATTTCAGCTTGTAGGCTTATGGGTAAGACATAAAGAATTCTAAGACTCTTGGATACTAAAATATTGCGCTCATTAACCAAAGACTAATCAGAACATGTTAAATATGCATAATAATGAAAGAGGGAGAAGTTGTATGATTTGCTTGGAGTTCTGAATAAATAAATTTCCCTTTCCATAGTGTAAATAATGAATTTGGTGGCAGAAAGAGTGCATTGCTTGAGAAATATTTAGAAACATAACTGACAGGCCTTCACAGTGGATTGGCTGTGAAGTGGCTCGTCTTTGAGACTTAAAGAGCCAGCCAGACCACATATCCATTTCCTGTTCTAACTGTGGGTGCAGTCTGTTCATGGAGAAGAGGTGCAGGGTTTCATGAGTTAGATATATTTTGGAGATAACAGGGTGAGCTTCAAAACAGGTAGGGATGGGTTTATGAACTTGAAAATTAAAAATAAAGCCAGGGATAGAAGTAAGTATTTGAATTCCTTAGAATCTAGTTAATTATAGATCTTGATTGATTTCATGGGAAAATTGAATAAAATGATAGGAGAATAACCTCCAAGACCTAGTCCTGAATAATTGTACAGAGAAGGCTCAGTGTGAGAGAATTTTTAACAAAGACAAAGAGGAGCCAAAGAGTGAAGAAAATAACACTAGACTATATCAAGTGAAGGACTCACAGTTTTATAAGTTATTAAAGTTATCTAAAATTTTTCAACAGCGCCAAATATGGCTGGGAGTGCAGATAAAATTTTTAAATGCCTCTTTTCTTTTTACAAAGGGTCATGTAGATCTGAGCCAGAGATATTACAAATGAATACTAAAATTTTTATTAACAATCTATTTTCTTTAATTTTATTGACATAGGAATAGACTGCTGCACAAAAACTACATTGATGTGAGTCAACAATGACCTAATATTCCTATCTTCAGGATTACTGTCTCTTAAGCTCAGTTAGCTGATGATGATTATTCCTCTTCCTTTGGTTTTTATTCTCTGTAACACTATCTCTTACTTTCCGGCCTTCCGTTTTTGGTTCTTGTCTGGTTCTCAGCTTCAGTCGTATCCCCATTTGATTGTCTCTCTCACCACTCTCATTTCTAATCTTGCTTTGTATTGCATGGGATTTGTGACGTAGATGGGATCAAGCGTTGCTATCATGGTAGGAAAGCTGTACACCAGTAGCAGGGGAGTCAGTCTGACACAGACACCCTATTGTAAACCTTTCTAAAAGTTCTTATTTTGCTGCCTCCCCAGGAAATACATACTTAGTATTTCTCATTGGTAAATTACTTGTGGATAATGTTGTAGAATGGGGATTTTTTCCAACATTAACATCAATACCGGCTGGGGATATAGCTCAGTGGAATAAGCGCCTGCCTCGCAAGCGCAGGGTCCTGAGTTTGATCCCCAGTACCGCAAAAAAAAAAAAAAAAAAAAAAACATTAATACCAGTGTTCAAATTTCAGAAGACCCAGAGTATTCTAATAGGCCAAGATAATCTACAAATTACAGCCTTTGGGCAAAACATTCCCTCAAATGTTTAGTCGCATGATGCTACAAGCACAGTTCAAAGGTAGAGGAAAATGTTATTTTTTTCTTTGAAGGGAATAAGAACAGAGAGAGTAACACCGAACTACCTACGGTAGGCATTGCGTTAGTTATTCTGTATGGTTTCCTACTTCATCTCAGCCCCTCTTTGAGGTAAATTTTATTATCCTTACTTTGATTTCTTAATCACTTTTACTTGGATATAAAGTTAATAAATGATAGAAGCAGGATTCAAATTTAGGTTACTAAAGCTTCTAAGTACACCCTTTTCTCGCTATTGGAGCCAGCAGTATTTTCAAAGTCGCTCAATATCCCCAAAGGTGAAAAAGTACATATAGCCATATTGACATATTAATACTTTATTAAAGAACTGAATTATTAAAAGACTTTCATGGATCATAATTTTAGATGTTTTGTTCTGTTTTATAAGCTTCTAGTATCTGTGCATACTCTGAAATAGCACTTTCTTTGAAACATAGATGGGATCCTTTATATATCAAATACAATGTTTTACTTTTGACCTGAAATCACAAAGCAAATTATTCTATAAATAATCTTCTCTACCTATCAAATTCTATTTGGCGGTACTGGGGATTGAACTCAGGACCCTGCGCTTGCGAGGCAGGCGCTTATTCCACTGAGCTATATACCCAGCCCCTCTACCTATCAAATTCTAAACATCAAATTCTAATGCTATAATTTCATTAATGATGGGCTGTCTAATAAAAAACTCTCTAGTTATATCATTATAATAATTTGTGCATATTTAGTGGCTAATAATATGACCTTTGAATATACAACCTCATGATGTCACTTCTTTGTTCCAGCAGGCTTCTGTTATACAAGGCTTCTATTCAAAGGGAAATAATTATTGATATATGAATGATTATTCCCCCAAGCACAGTCAATCCAGCTTATCCTTTTACTAAGGGGGGAAAGGACAAAATATATCAATAGAAATGATTATTTTTGAGGTCACTGAAATTACCCTACTAAGTTGGTGTTCTCTGAATCATTACACTGAAGTTCAAAGTTGTGGTTACAACTTTACATTAAAAGTTAGGACATAAGAGGCTGATAAAATTGCATGTTTGTAGAAAAGACAATAGGAAAAATTTTGGCCTTTTTACTTGTTACGATAGGTTGTTGTTATTGCTTCAAACTTTGGTGGTTATTTAAAGTTCCCATTTTCCAAATTTGATAGCAAACACGTCTTCTGTGAAGCTTAGCATAGTACTAAATTGGTAATAGTCCATCTGTTTTAAAATTAAAAGACTAACTATTGACAAATTGTGCTTCCACAAATGAAATTTATACTCTATTCCTGGCACTAATGACTGTACCAGGAATAGACTATCCATTTGTGCTTGGGGACGTTTTGACACATCTATGCTTTTGTTTGTTTGTTTATTTGTTTGTTTTTGATCAGAGGAAGTAGACACCTAATCTAGTATAACATAGCAATAGAAAATAATTATGTGCTTACACTATAAATTACCAGGAAAATGTTTAAGATATAATCTGTTTCCACATTTTTCATTTAAAAAAAACGAAACCAGGTTAAGAATGACTTTACACAACAAGCATACTATAAATTTATGACTTTACCCTACTTCATTGTTTTGCTTTGCTCTTCCCAAGTTACTTCCAGGAATGTAAATATCTCATATATTTAAGATATGCGTACTTACTTTTATTTTGAAACAAAAATCTGATTCAAAACAAGTTTCCTTGCCAGTGGAAATTTGCTAGTCTGTATTTTTTTAAGGAGCTGTAAATTATTTACACATTCCCTCTCTCTAAGCTACTTTGTTCTATCAGAGTAAAACCTACAAATAAAAGATCTTCTCTAGGAGCAATGTTGATATAATACTAAGAGTGCAAAGACAGTACTTGTTTGTTAAGAGAATTTCAAAAGATTATTTCATCTAAGTAAAAATATAACACAATAGCAATTACCATTATGCACTTGAAACTTGGAAAATATTTATGTGAAATCACAATAATACACATTAGCTTACACATCTAGTTAAGCATTGCTGTTTTTATTTAAGTCAGATAAACTAGTGATTATTTTTATTGTCTGTGATAATGACCTTGAAAAATAATCTCGCTTCATACCTATGATGGATTGTAATTATTTTCTTACGGACTTCGCCTCCTCAAACATTGGTCCTCTTGGCATTCACCCGCATATTTGAATTCTGAATTCAGAGGCAAAATAATGAATTCTGCTCACTCAAATGTAAATCAAATATACATAATAATATGTATCCATATTTCAGATATGAGTAGTATGTCAGGCTATTTCTATTCTAATAGGAAAATTAATTCCTATTCTTTTAACCTGGATCATCTAAAAATAACTTTTTCTTAGAGTTACTAATTTCTACATAAAAAGTTCAGATCAACCAACTTAAATCATTATTCTCTTTTAGGCTGCATAACCAAGCATGACTATGGCTGATATAACATATATCATTTGTATGTGATATTTTGACAACCTCACCAGAAAAAATCTTTACTAAGTGGTAAGTAAAGACCACAGAAAAATATAAAGTATTCTCTGTTAAAACAAATCATATCAGAATTTAAAAAGTAAGTCAAATGTTTATAAAGGTTTTTTGGGTTATACAAAGTTTTAAGTAACCTAGATAAAAGCATTCACAAGGAGAGCTGAGAATCCATGTAACATGCAAAATTATACAGCATAATAATTTAGAACATAGTAGGTACTCAATAAAGCTCTTCGAATCAAATGAAAGGAGACATAGTAATTAGAAGAGATATTTGCATGTAGAGTAAGTTGGCATAGATTTAATATATCTGCACTTTGAGAGATTTCCTTGATTTAATTTACTTAACTTGGCTTTAATTGATTTTTCAGAGAAATTCTTGTGGTGGCAATGATTCCCCAGGGTGCCAATTTTGATTCATGCTTTGCTTAATTTTTAAGAAATCAACTGGCTGGGGAAAATGCATAGACTAGGAGAAAAAATATCCAAATATTTCCTGTAAAATGATATCTTAATTCTGTAAGAGTTTTTATTGCTGATTCTAAATTAAATACTTAAAAACAGTTGTTTATAGCATTTGTAGCTCAAATACTCATCAAAGATATGGTGAAATTGCTAACACAATTTATTGAAATTGAAATCTGTTCTGAGTTGCTCAGTGGTGGTGAACCTTTTAGAGCTTTCAGAGACAGCACACAGCCACCTGGGGCACAACAGTTTCACCACCACTGCATTACACTGACTAAAATTTTCATCTTTTAGGCTTCTGTACATGAAAAGATGGGGAGTTTGTTAGTCTTGGTGATATTCTTGCTTAACTCTCCAGCTGAGTTAGACCCAAAGCCATAATCCATCACATCATGAGCAAAAAAAAAAAAAAAAAATCTGAATCAATAGTAATGATAACAAATAAATATGAAAATTTTAAAAATTTACAAAGTGTTTTATTTAGCTGGGTGTGGAGGCACATACCTGTAATCCCAGCACTCAGGATGCTGAGGCAGGAGGATCATTGCCAGTTCAAGGCCAGCCTGGGCGACCAAGTGAGCTCAAGGCCAACCTGATCTACATACTGAGACTCTGTCTGAAAAAGACAAAAAAACAAAGTGTTTTACTTAAAATTAAAATCAGTATGAAACATAGATATTTTGTATTGTGTTGTTTTTGCACTGGTGTACTAGAGCTAGCTGGGCTTGTTCTGTAATAGCTGAGAAGCTCTGCATCATTTCCAATGTTTTTTACTGCTTGTTGCCGTCTTTCATTGTTTGATCAATCTTGCATTCTTACATCTGGTGGACTGAGCGACTTCGTTGAAGATATCAGTGCATAATGTAGCAACCATTGTTACTTCCTATCATACTATATTATACAATATAATTATATGCAACTGTGAATCTCTCTCCAAAATTGCATCAATAGCTAAACTGGCTGTGCTGGAAGGACTTACACTATGGAAATCACCAAATGCTTCAAATCCATTTCAAGCATATACTTTTATAAGTGATCAGATGCACCATTCAAAGATATAAAATATTTTATGGAAGTTTATAAAGATATAAAATATTCTATGGAAGTAAAATGTTTTATGAAAGTTTAAAATAAAAAATTAAACGGATCCACCTACGCAGCTCAACTCCCAAGTGGTACAGCAGGCAGGACTTCCCTGACACCAGCCATCATTTGTCAGGGATGTTTCAGCAGCCAGGAAATACAGCATCTCAGTGACATTGTTCTCTTCCTCAGTGTCAGGTTCTCTGAAACGTGCTTAGTGTGTCTTACCTTAACTGTCAAAAATATTCATAACTTTCAGCCTATTTTCATAGGTGAATAAAGTACAGCTCTGAGTATTCACTTTCATTTTCCAGAGTTAGGATTTGAACTCAGGCCTCTCTGACTTTAAAAGAACTCTCTTCCTACTCTGATCACTCCAATAACTTTCAAAAGCTGAACAAAAAGGGAGTGAGGGGCTGGAGAAGCAGCATACATATGAAAGACTTTGCTCATTTTATCAAGAGATCAGACCTGGGAGGTTACTTTTATTTAGACTTTAATTCTTACCTATTTTAAGTACCATGAAGTTGTGATTTCTTTATTTCCTTTGTTTCTTTTTTAATGCTGTTAAAGTAAGGCTTTTCCTCCGCCTTCACTTCTGAAAGGGCAAAGCTTTCTTTTCAGGGTTTTCTAACCTAAAGAGGTCCTTTGAGGAAGAGGAAGACAAATTATAAGTTTAACATAAAGAGGAGACTTGAAGGTTGTTTCCGTAGGCATTTTAAGGAGGCAGATCATTACTTATATATGAACTATCATTTGTGGCCTGAGCTACAACTTAGGGGTGTCGTGCCTGCCTCACGTGCATGAGGCCCTGAGTTTGATTCTCACTCACCAACCCCCCAAAAATTAGAAACAATTTTACTCACTTTTCCTAGCTATTTAAAATAATCCTAGTAGATATCAAGTTTAAATAATGAGGAACAGTAATTTTAAAATGATTGGTAGTATCCTTGAAGCTTATTATTGACAAAATAGAGTCCTTAACAAGATACCAAGACACACTTAGAGAAGTAAGAATGATGTGAAAAGAAAAAAGCATTGAATATCATTGAATATCATGAATTAAATTAGCTTTTACCGAGGAAAAGTAGAGATGGGGAAAGAAAGAATCTCAGTCTGGTAAGAGCAAAGAAGTGTTTGCCAAAAGGCTGCCTTTCAATGAAGATACTGTTTATTTTACATTAACTTAATGTTACTATTTTTATTGTTTTGCAGTCCTGAATGTCATACATGCTAGGCAGTGCTCTCTTCCAGAGTTATAGCCCTAAACCAACATATTTTTAAAATCACATATGAACTCCGTGCAGATAAGCCAGTACTCAAATATTTTCTAAAAGTACTTGTTGCATCTTTTCTGGTCATCATAGTCTTCAAGCATTTTATTTTATTCTTACACCAAGCTATATCACTGGGAAGAATTCCATTTACAGGTCATTTAATTAACAGCTTTTCACCTAAACATAACCAGTACTGTATTTTTAAGCAAAAGAATAATTATCTTATGAGAGATATGCTTTGTGTATTGGATATTGCCTACATTCCTAACTCCACATAATTTCTATTGTTGAAATTCGGACACTATTATTCTAATTTTTTCCACAGTTAAGTTTCCATTGTTATCTTTTTTCCCATTATGAAGTCTTAAGAAATTATTTTTAAAATTTATTTTTTGTATTTTATTTCCTTCAGAACAGGAAAAATTCTACAAATGCACTGGAAATAGTTATAAATATTTCACTTCAACCAAATCTATACAAAAAATGATAACTAAAATATTAAAACTTCAAAACATTCAGAAAAATAGTTATTTGTATAAAAAAAAACAAGCTGTGTTTTTAACTAGGTATTATAAATTTGTAATAAAAATGAGTGGTATTGGTACTTGAAGCTTAAGAAAGGATAGCTAATAAAATTCCTTCTTTTCCTATCATAAAACAATCTAATCTTCAGAAGCTACTGGCTTCGTACACTGAGCGCTTTTATTGTTTTAAAGACTGTATAAATTTAGTCAGGGATAAAAGAATTACACAATTCAACTAGGCATGTGTTAGGAGAATGGTTTTTGTACAGAACTGAAACATTGATTTTTTACACCACTCATGATTAACCATGTTTTTTTGTTGTATGACATGCATTTAGTCCAGAATGTCATTAAGTCTGAACATTACATAGATAACAATTCAGAAATACAAATATTTCTTTTTTGGAAAGTTGATATGAACACTTTCAAAGTTATAATTTTTTTGCTATAATTTTTTCCTAAAAAGATTTCTAATTGTCATGATTATAACTAAATGGATTTTTATATATGCCATCTTCTCACTAGAGATTATTCGCATTTTTTTTTAATGTACAAGCCCAAAATATAATTTTGGTGAAATGGAAGATTTTGGTTATAATTAAAAGTGTGAGCTGTGGTGGCAAGTTAGGGCCCAAATTTTATTTTAAATATGTAATCATCTTATTATTTTACTTATATTGTTTATTTAAGTTATTTGATGATAAGTGAATGGTATAATTTAAATGTAAAAATTAAGAACTTTATTCTTAAAAATTTAGGTTTAACTAGTGAGGAAATTTAATTATTCTTTTAAAAGTCACTGATTTTTCTCAACATTTTAATGTATTAACAATTAGTAAGAAAACATTATAGTGATTATCTTTCCAAACATGTACCATCAGAGTTATTCACTGCATTATTTATTTTGTTTCCGTGACAGTTATTATTGTTAATAAAATGAATTAATAACTTTTAAAAGAAACCTGTCTGACTAAAGTATGTATTTCAATGATAATTAATAACCAAACAAAGCATTTGGACACAATACAGAATTTTATATTCCCAAATTAAAATGAAAATAGAGTTAGCAAGGTCGATGATCGGAAGTGATAGAATTGAATATAAATGCTTTCTTCTGATATTTTTAATGATCTGTTTTACATATATAGATATTTTATCTGGTTAAAGCATTTCTGAGAGGGCAGAAGACTTTCTATTATCATTTGAAGACATACTTGAAGAAGATTTTGCTTGGTAAAGAAACAATGCATTCTGTAAGAGGAAATGAAAACCTTACTGTATAGGAATGATCCACCAGAATCAGCTATTTTATGGTAAATTTAGATATTGATGATCAGTATGAATTAGAAGAGAGAACATGATTTGAGAATTTGAAAGCAGAGTAAGAGAATAGAAAGGAAATATTCTCATCGGTTTGTTTCATCTAAATGAGAATGACATAACAAGTATGTCGTTTATAAAAAGTATGATTTTTGTTGTACGAGGTTTACTACTGGATTTCTGTTTGTTACTTTACTACTTCCTGAATACAAAAGAGTGCTTAAAAAACTAGGATGCTCTACAACCTTGATGAATAATCTTAGTTTCAATTTGATGAATTTTTTGCTTCTCACTTTCCAAAAATTAGACTTTAATTCTGAAAAAAAAAATAATTGCCTGTATTCTTCATTTTGCAGAGCAGATATTCAATAGCACTATTCATTTTGTTGAATGTTATTTTCCCCAGGAAACTTTTTCTCAATTCTATGTTTTCTTTCTGAAAGTCATTGATTTCTACATATGACAGTTTTAAAAATAAAAACCTACGAATTTGTTGACTGCATTTTAGAGTTGCAAGAGTCCTCAGAGGTGATCTCATGCTGTCCTATGTTTTCCTGTGGAGGTAACTGAGAGAACTTAGATATTTTATGTAATTTCATAGATATTTAAAGTACTTAAAGGGCTTTAATCTCAAGAAATTTAGAAAACTGGTACCTTATAGCTTTTATTTCCTTTTACTTTCCATAGTGCATGAATTTGGAAAGCTAGAAAATGTGTAGAAAGACAAAATGGGACTCTTAAATACAGAGTGTTGTTTACCTAGATAGATCTGTGTGTGTGTGTGTGTGCACACAGGTGCTTACACATGTAAGTGTGCATGCATTGTATACTTCTGTGAATTGTGGGCTCATAGAATTTGTTTTCCTGTTTATAGTTATAGGTGACAAATTATTCTTTTTGTTAAACTATTTTGAAGCTCAGTGCAATTCTTTTAGGGCTTTGCTTTTTATTCTTGCTTATAACTCCATTGGAAAAATTCTAAGAAATAAAATATTCAAAATAGAAAGGAAGCATTTATTCCCTACACTTAGTAACAGTGAACCAGAACTGTAGCTCCGTTGTTCTGGAGAGTGTGTTAGCTTAAAGCAACATAGTAAGACTTCACTGTATATTGTGATTCCCTTGTTGTAACCATAGCTGACGCCAACACGTGTGCTGCATAAGTAGAGAAACACAGATTGAACTGAAAACGCCCCAAGAGTATTGTCCTTCATAACACCCTGTTGTCTCCTGTGTGGTTGAATGAATAACAAACGACCGAGGTATTAAGATACTAAACAAAAGTCATCTAGGCCCATAATATTGATCTAACACATCTCAATACTGTATTAGTTTATGAAAAATAAATCTTCCTCTCTAAAACAAAAATCACACTGAGCTTGAGCATAATTTGCCCTAGAATTTTTTTTAATAGGGAACCATCTGTAGTTCCTTTTAGTACCACACATGTTGAATATTACAATCAGAGTATGAGTGTGTGTGCATCTCACAGGTTTTACTTAACACCCTCCAGTTGCGTGTATTGGTGTTGCTCTTTAGAGTTTAGTTTCCTCATCATTCATTATTCCATTTACAGCTAAAACGGGATCTGCCCAGTAGTTGGAGTACAACCAATGGCTGTGAAACCATATCTCTTTCAGAGTGATGAAAATGAAATTTTCATACTGACTTAAAAGAACACGAATAGCGGACACTCAAATGTACAACACACACACACACACACACACACACACACACACACACTTTTCTTCACAAAACCAAACTCGCAAAGGGATTTATTGTCACCCAAATGCAAGCTCTATGTTTCCATTGATGGTTTTGCACACACCATGTGTTGTATATACACAGAGTGGTTTGCGCAGAGGAACTAGAAATTGAGGCACGTCATCCTACTTCACTTACATTTCACAAACATCTCCGTGACCTAGACCTAATAAACTGCTCATAAAGACTCTCACAATGCCAACCTTTGTAACAGAGTTTATCTAAGTTTTAACATGGTGACCCTCTCTACCTTGAATATTTCCTGCAAAATAGTATTTGAGAAGCACTGATGTGAGCAGGCTCCAAAAGCCCCCAGTTAGCTACATCAATTTACATAGCTCAGGCAGATGTGATGTGAGCACTCCATTATAAGCGCGTTATTTTATATATTTTACAACCACCCAGTATGTAAGGAGAAATCCTGGTTTTAATATAATTTAATTATTACTTAGCCTCCACATTTTATTTAAAAAATCTTTTTGTAAGGGAATTTTTTCCCCCTCAGATTAACACATATGAAATAGAAAGACATAAAGGCCATGGGCTGCGTTTTGCAGGGGATAGGTTCTGGTTGAATGAGATCTGGGATGTGTGCCAAATTAATAGAAAAAAAAAATCCTGGTTCTTTTTCTCTCCAATAGCCACAATGTTCATTATTAAAAAAAAAAAAAAGCATATGAGCCACAGGATTTGATTTTAATAACACCAATGTCTTCATTAATCTGTATGTCCCATTTAGCCTCATTATTGAGCAAATGCTGAATTAATGTAGTACACATTATTGTTGGACTTCTCTTGCACAGCCTCCCTTCCCTCCTTCATCATTCATTCGGGGACTGTCACGTGGGTGTCATGTTTTTAAACAGGCCTGTGGCCCTTCATGTCTGTTTTCTTACCTCTGCTCTATGCAGAGACTTTAGGCTTGGAGCACCTAGAAAGGAATTTGGAAAATGAAACGACAGACCTTTCCTCCAAACCACCGTTAATTTCCTTTCATGTTAATGCTGCTATGTCAAGATGGTCTCTCTGTCACCTGCAACTGAGATGATATTTCCTGGATGGTCTCGGGGCCTCCTTCTAAATCAAGAGCCCTGATAGCCAACACTGCTTTGTATCTGTGGAACAAATAGTGGCCTTTGTCCAGCACAAGTCCCTAAACAAACTTAATCTCTCTAACACTGTGACAGATGACATTTAGATGTCCTTGTTACCCTTAAAATGAGTTTTATTGACAATCAGAGAACAAAAAGAAGGCCCAGAGAAAGCCCAATGTTTTATGGGCTTGCTAACAACATCTTAGTGCAGAGGGTGAGGAGAAAGCCTCAAGTTGCCCCCATGTTCCCCTGCTTTGCTATATCACCATGACAACAGATATAGAAATCACTTAGTGACTCCTAGAAAGAAAACACAGTGACACAGTACCCCTTGTATGGCGAATCAAACTAAAGCTTTCATTCAAATGGCTATTCAGCTTGGGCATTCATGTAGAGGATAGGGTGGATTTTACACAGGTAACTACAAGAGAAAGGCCAGCAAGCCCTCCAGCCACAGCATATGGCAAAGTCTCCGAGTAATTAATGCATCCTCAATAGAATTTATCCATTTTAAATTTGTTTTCTTTTACTTGAAACATCATTAATGTAAAGGGCAACATTAATCAACATCATGAAACTTAAAAGGGCATTAAAGAGTGATCTTTTTCCTTATGCATCAAGACTCTTTTCAAGTAGTTGTGTTAACTGCAGTGGATTCAAAGCGCGTTCTGAGTTCTTAATCAGAAGGCAAAACTAGAGAGGCCTCTACTGGCTAGTCTCTCTCTGTGCAGTCCTGTGCAGAAGCACTCCGGAAAAGCAAACAGAAGAATGACTTCGAGCTTTTGCTGGAAAGTTGCAAAGACTGATGGCCACTTAACACACTGTACACAACAGTGACTAATGGCGTTCACACTTTCGAGTGTGTCATGTCTACATTCTTTTTCTCAGGTAATAAAAGGACCATAACGCTCTGATGTATGAGCTGCTCGGACACTTAGAGATATTTTAAGATTATTCAACAAGGAAACAACAGGTAATCAGTTTTGCTTCTTTGTCCATAAGAATCTCAGGCAAGTTTAAGATTCAAAACCATGCAAGTAGAAAACCGCATTTCTTAACATTGTATGTTCAGAAGGGAAAGCATACTAGTTACACACATGTCCGTGTATTCCTTATATTAATAAAAACTGAAATAATATTTTTATCTATAATTAAAAATGTTGCCAGTTATTTTTGGTTAATTGAAAAGCAAGTTTCCTGCCAAGATTTCCTAGTTATAGTGAAGAATGATAGGCCAGAGATAGTCTTCTTAACTGAGATTTAACATGAAGACAGTGTGTGTTCATTACATATGGTGAAAATTCAGCCTCTCTGCTTTTTAAAGGAACTTTTATGGAAAAAAGAAAAAGACTGAACAATTATCTATTATTTCCAAGGATGAGGATATTTTCTTTCTGTTTCTGAGCAGGGAAACAAGGTCAGTCTTTGATAAAAAGAAGTGAACTGACTGTGCAAGCATCTTTGTTCAAGTGCAGGATATTAGGATGACTATAAATTTAACCTCAAAAGTTTCCAAAAGGCAACATCTTATTCTTCTCTTATTTTTTAAAGTTTATATTTTAAAATCCAATATCATTTGCAATTTGATCATGCCAGGATACTATTTCATTACATTTCTTCTGTTCTATCATGCAATAAATCCATGAGGTCTTATTATGTTGACTGATCCGAGTTTGATCTTAAGAGTTCCAAATCAACAGATTTTTCAGTCATTGCATCCTAATTTCAAATGGATTCATGCTCGTTTGAGATAAATTTTAGGGGAGTAATTCTTTGTGGGGTGGTTGGCTGAGAATAGTTCTGTGAATTACCCTGCAGATCGTACAGGTAGTGGACTATTTTTCTGTTAGCTGTCTTGAGATCTTTACATACCTTACACTGTAGTCCCAATAGTGACACCTACTGGTAGAAGGAGAATCAAAGAACAATACTTCTAATTTTCTTTCTCTTCATTGTCTTGGAGCACGTTACCAGGGATTCTGTTGGTAAAAATGTAACTTCTTTACAATTACTTTTCAGGTCTTTTATCTATATAACTCTAAATTCTAAGAAACAGGTGAATGAAAAATAATAAACATTTTCAACAATGAGAAAACTTTCTGGAGGAGAAAGGCAACCTAAATTAGCACTGAACAGTGTATAGATAGATAATCTTCTGAGTTCTTCTATGACACAGAAAATGTAAAACCAAAATTTAGCAAGAAACTTTTTCACAGTTGCAACTAGAAGATGAATTGATGAAATGCTTCAGAGAAGTATTTAAATATTCTCTTTTGTATAAATATGTATTAAATGTTGTATTTTTAAAAAGAGAAAAATTAATCCAGGGACAAAATGAAGAACACATATTTTGTAGTAATTCAATTGTCAGCAGTCTTTGGCGTTTTATGCTAATTCAAGCAGAAATGTCTTGCAGAACTTGGATTTTCCACATATCACAGAAAGTTGGAATCACAGTGGGCTGTGATTACTTCTCCACAGTTTGCAAAACATGGACATACTCTATATTTGAAAGGATTCAGTGTGAAAAATTTGTTTTTACACATTTTCAGCTATGAAGAAGAGGTGTTATCCTCATTTCTCCTTGGCGCTTTACTCAGATTCTTCACTAAATTATGTTCATTCCTAATTTATAATATTGCCACTGTACACACTGGATAATGTCCAGTTCCACACAAAACACATGAAGACTTTCATAAGAAATTGCTTTAGATACCTACCCAAAGGCCTTTACAACATGTATGTAATTGTTGTATACTATATATAATGTTTTTCCTGATTCCCAAAGCAATTCACTTGTTAAACTGTCAAAATAGTATCAACAATTTTGGTGTTTTACAGTCATGTGAGATAAAAATGGATGAAAGAAAGAAAGAAAGAAAGAAAGAAAGAAAGAAAGAAAGAAAGAAAGAAAGAAAAAGAAAGAACTGAATTTCAACCTAGGTTTTATTTTAGTGGGCGTCTTGATACAAATGTGCCTGATATTTCTTTTAGAAAACTATGAATACTTCCATTTATAAAGAAAATATGATCATCTGTCTTCAAAAGTGTTTTACTTTGGGGATTTGGACCAGGCATATGGTAAGCCAGCGAAACATTTACTCTATAATACACATTTATGAGTACTTCTGTGATATCACTATAAGGAAACATGAAAATGAGTCACAAATTATTCGGTAGACAGTTATATTGGTGTCTTTGAAACCATCTTTGGTTCTGCTGTGTGCTTTTGTTTGCATAACTTGAGCACATGCTTCAAAATGTCATCCAGATTACAAGCATGTGAAGAATGAAGTATTACTTCTGCATCGGTTTCAGAAACAGAATACTTTTATTTCATTAAATAGTTCATCAGCCAGTTGCACTTTGCAAAATCCCCAAATTCCTCCCTCTTTTGGCAAGAGGTGGTTTATATGCTGGCTGAGAAAAGCCTTGGAAAAATGTTCATGATAACGAATACAAGGAAACAAAGGACTTCCAAAATCACATAAATTACAACATAAAAAGCACAAAGCACAATATTTATTCAAAATCATTTGGCCAAAACCCTGTCCTTTAAATTGGGAAACATTGTGTTCGCGGTAACAGCAGGGACAGAAATAAAATAAAATATAATAAAACAGAAAGGTTAGAAAAGTTTGAGTTAGGGTTTGGTTTTCCTGAGTACCTGAAACAGCAATGCAGCTAATCGTTAAAGACCATCATAAAGAAAGGTTCTATTTCTTCTCTAGAGAGTTCCACTAAGGATTGCACAAGGATCTGTACAGAATAAAGCTTCACAAAACCCAAGGGCTGTCACAGGGAAATGGTATCCAGGAGGACAGGGCAGGCCAAGCATCCCTTTAGCAGCAAAGCCACACAAGAGAGCCAGAGGCAGCTCTGAGGCTGCCAACGCAACTGCCTACAACGTCTGCCAAGGGGCCAGAAACCGCTTGTGGGAAAATATCGCTTACCCTTAGCATCTGGGTCCTGTGATTGTTATCCAAAGAGGCAAAGTGGTAAGATATAGTGGGATAAGCGGCCTCCCATTAAACAAACAAACACACATACACACACACACACACACACAAACGCACACAACATTCTCTGTGTACAGAAATAAATAAGCCAACAATGGCTTATTGTGTATTTGAAGTTCTTTTTAATGAGATTTATTCTGAGTTATATGTATATTCATATTTCAAAATGAGATGAGCTTCTTGGATTATGCTTCCTGATCTGTAAACACCAGGATTTTAGTCATAGTTCTGTATACTTTCAGATGTGCATAGTCCACTATAAAAATTTGTATTTCCTCGGAGTGGCTGGTTGTAGTTCACTGATAGAATTGTTTCAAAATGTAAACATGAAAACAGATAACCAAAGTGAAATATGCTTCGATGTTAAGGTTTCTTTCTTTTATTTTTGCTACTGAATCACCATTTTTAGCAGCTAGATTCCAAAACATACATTCCTAAGATCATTGTTAAATTTTCAGTTCACATATATTATATGCATAATATACTATGTAATTACATAATATACAACTATGAACTAATTTTACATGTATATTATATATTTAGGTCTGATAAAGTCTCATCTAGAAGTATACTTTCTAGGTACATCTCAATGAATGTTTTTCAAGTTTCCAAATATGACAGTGTGAAAATATGATCATACAGATGCACACTGAATGGAAATAAAGGACTAGAGGAAAGGAGAAAATAGAGAAGTTAAAGAGTAGAGGCACCTTGTGGTTAACGGAAAGTCCTTAATCACCATGGAGATAATTTAAAGATAATTATTGTAAAAATAAAACATATCCTTTTATTCTTGAGTCTTCAGGGAAAGGATGAAAAATTATTTTTCTTTTTGAATACTCTGTTCTAACATCAGAACCAAAAAAAAAAAAAATGAGAACGTCTTAAGTGTTCTTAACCCAAGATGCCCAAAGAGAAAATTTTTTGTATTAAAATTCATAACAAGTCATTTTTATTAAACAGGTCAATACAGGGTATTTAAGATAGTAAATCCATGTTTTCAATAATATTTCCACTGTGAATTTATTATTAAAATTTTATTATGTATGAATGAAATTAAAATTTCAGTTGCTTTTAAGTGACTAAAATATATGCATATTAAGGGTTATTTATGAATGTCATGTGAGGTAAGTCATGTGTGTTACTGTATGCTTTAATAAACACGGCAACATACACGTAACTGCTTATTAACATATTTCTCATGTATATAACTTATGTTACATGGATATTTACTCTCACATTTATATAAATACAACGTAATTTGGGAATGTAAACTATCTAATGCTAGTGTAACATGAAGACAATATTCAAGGGAGATGAATTCTTACGGAAGGGCAAAATGCACAGTAAACAATCGATGAATTTGCTTTTCTCTTGTGTTTTGTACCACACACATGCACACAAAGAAATTTGTTTCTCATAATCCTTTGACTAATAGATCATTTATTTTCTGGTGTCAAATAATTCTGCAAATGATTCAAGTTTAATTCTCTATTTACAGCATTTTTATGCGAACTAAAAATTATGCTGAAAATGTTTCTTTTTTATTGCATATCTAGGTTGTGACAGAGAATCCTGTGAATTCACAATGAGGCTCAATTGTGGGAAAGAAGAATAAATAAAGCAGTAAATAAATTCTAAATATTTCAATTCGATTAAAAATTTAAAGTATTAAACTGAGATAGCAAGTCCTCCCAATTTTTAAAAATACATAACTTTTGAGTAACTGCAAAAGAGCAATAAGAATTTATAAAATCTATTTTTTTGTGCTGTGTGCTTTTCCTTTCTCATAAAAGAAACCAGTAGCCACAAAAAGATGTGCAGAAAATCAAACCTACTTTCTCTAGGGCGTTTAAATCATCAGACTCTAAAACTGGAACCTGAAATTTAATAAATTTTAAGATTACACCCCAAATACCTTTCCATATGTGTTACTTTTCTTACATCTTTTCCTTGAAGCACTTATTCATTTCCTTGTCTATTTTCTTATTTTTCCTCTTGCACTTTTCATCCCTATGCCTTGCGTTAGACAATTTGTTTTAACTGTTTAGTGACAGTTAAACCGTGCCTTTCACCTTTGAGTTTTCCAAGTTTAGTTTGTTAACCCCCATTTTAATTAAGTGTTCCTTTTATATACTTCATTGTGATATTATATACAAAAGCATTTCACCCACATCTTACCATATTCTAACTGGTGAATTTCAGCTGATTATAATTACACGTGGCAGAACTACTTAACCCTTTATGATCTTAGCATTTTGAATCATAAGACTGTAACACTCATTTATTAAAGCCAGTACAGTTTACATCCTTAACTAAATACATAGCCATCATTCTCATTTCCTCTAGGACACCAGCTGAAGTTGCAGCGTAAAAGTTAGCCTTGCATTCCCTGTGTTCCTCCTGTCTTCTTTACAACTGTCCAAATTGTATTAGAATTTGCTTCTAATGATGTTATATGATGTCCTTCCTGTGATACCTGCATTTCTGGAGAACGTAATATTGATTTACTGTGCCTTCTGCCCATCTTTGAGCAGGCAAGATAGCAATTACAGCTGTTGGCGGTATCTATTCTGTCTTTTCATAATTGTCATTTCTTGTTCTACTTAAGATGAAAATATGAAAATTGTATCATATGCACATCAGCAGTGCATTAGCCAAGATATCAGCAATATCTGTGAGACACCGTCATTTTAACCAGGATTCTTTACATAGCCTGTTCATTTTATTTATGAAAATTGCATACTACAATGTAAAATTCAACCAGAAATACATTTGAAGGTGAGTTTTCCTGACATCAAGTCCTCATCAGGATCATTGTCCTCTTCCTAAGAAATCACTAGGGCCTTCCCAGTACCTGTTTCCCTCTGCCAAGTGCTGTCTGCCCTCAGCCTGGGATTTCTGTCAAGCAGGAGCTGCTTTGTTCGTTTTTAACTCTTACTTTAAGGAGCCCTCCCTCATAGTTTTTAAACTCTCTTTACAGCTTTCATTTTAGTTTGCAGTTCATAAAGAAAATGGTATTTTATAAAAGCCGTATTACTTTTTCATTGAAGAGCAAATTTGAAATAAGTTTTTTTCTATTCACAGAGTTCTAGCAGGTGTAGATTTCTTCAAATCACTGGGAAGACCTGTACCAAAATTGAAAATTGTCTCATGTGAAGTCCAGATATACTCATATGGGGCAGAGAAATGGGATGGGGGGAGGTGACATTCTCTGAGGTCCTCTCACTAGGAAATTCATTGAATAGAATCTACAAGAATGATTTTTAGAATAGTGGGATAATAAAATTCTTTTTCTAACTAAGTCATGTTTTCTTTCCTCTGGTTATTTATATAAAACCTACAGTTCAAATAACTAAAGCATTTTATATTTCTGTCTTCACTCAACAAACTTAGAACTGTTTAATATTTTCTCTGTTTTAGATCGTGACAATCAATACCATATTACAAAATGAAACTGAATAAATATTTTAATCCCTCCCCACACATATAAACATATGCTCTCCAAGAAGCAGCCTAAATCGAGCTGGTTCCTAAAGGCGTTCGCTTTGAGTTTCACAGTCGCTTTATTTTTCTGCATCTGTTTGGAGTCTTTAAAAGTGTCCGAGCAGGGAAATAATAAATGCGTCTGCAGTCTCTGGCAGAGGTCTCCTTATGAGACCGTGTAGGACATTTGTGGGTGTTGTTATTGTTGTTGTTGCAATCTAGCTAATAAAGGCTTTCTCTTACACAAGAGAATTTTGACAGGGTTGACTCCAGACAGCTTTCCAGCTGAGGTCTGGGGCCTTGCTGAACCTTCAAAATTTTCCCATTTGAGCTGCATCAAAGTGAAGGAAATTCAAGGATCACTAACGTCTCAGATGGTAGCACTTGCCCTAACAACGAAGGTTCAGGAATTCTTTGGAGCAGGCTGAGGTCATTTTTCGCCCCTTTCCCCCTAATGCTTTTCTCTATTAATCAGAGCTCAGGGCTCAGATTGGTCTTCAACTTCCTCCCAATCCTTGCTAAGCCTGTCATTTCTAGCTATTATTTACTTTAATGGACTTTGGCTGATCCCTTATGAAGCTTTGGATCTGAGAATAATAAGGCTGGAGCGTAACGGGCATAGACATGGGTGTGGGTTTGCCTGCAGATTAACCGTGGCAGATGGGCTTTATTGCGGTTTCCTGTGTACGGAGTGTTGATTGAGAGGGTATAATGAGAGAGGTGGTGTCTACACAATAGTCACAGCCACTTCATTGCACTTTGCGTCTAAACAACCCCATTTTTCTAAATCTTTGGGTTGTGAAATTTTAGGAAGTCAGAGCACAAGAACAAGTACAAAAACAACTGTAAATAACCATGCATGTTAATCCAACACTAATTGCTCCCTTCTTTCAATATGAGTCTATTTTGCTCAGTTTTTAAAATTCTGGGTAAATTAATGGCAAAGATAGTTCAACGCGACGTTCTTGAATTAGGTGGTTTGGAGGAAACAGTGAACAACGGGTATTTTCTGTGAGTTTTCCGTTTGCCCCGGGTTTTTGTGGTGTGTGTGTTTGTTTGTGTTTGTTCAATATGTGCTCCAGATGATTATTATCGTACGCAGCGAAGGCTTACAGTGTAATTATTCGCGTATGCTTTGAGAGTTTTCACTTTGGAGATATTTTTTCTGAGCTGTTTATCAACTAAAGAATATTCTTAAAATGCAACATCAGAACAATTATCTTATCCTAGGCAGAGTAAATCAAAAATGCTATGCTTTTCTTTATTCCCTGCATTTGATGCAAGGGCCTTCTGAATTGCTTCTCACCATGCAATTAAACCATTTTTGTATAGGTACTAGCTAAAGGTCTTTTACACATTCTTCATTTTTAAGATTTTACTTAATTCCTCCCTTTCACCAATGGATTAAATCACAACTATTGATTCATCCCCCCCCCCCCCCCGCTTTGGGGCCTTACCCATCTGTCTTAATGCTTTCATCCTACACCCCTTGGTCTCAGAGGGGTGTTCTGAAAATGAACCGCCAAAACCTGGAGAAGACTCTAGGTCAAGTTTGTGTACAAGAGTTGACATTTTTCGTGGCAGTCCTCTCTCAGAGCCGCCTGAAAGTTTCCACACAGCGCTGCACAAGCGGGCACCGCCAATTATCCTCGTCCTTTGAAAACCATTATCAACTTTTTCAAAACTTCTTTCATTTCACTGTTGTCACTCACTGAAAAGGAAACTAACCACCATGTCAAGACGAGTCAGCTGCCTAGCAACGCAGGGCCACATTTTAATTCTGACTTGCTTCTGGTCTTGACTAATAGAAAGTGACTATGTTAAGCCAGTCACAAGAGTTGTTTGTCACTTCTGAAATGCAAACAAAACTATATTGTTTTCCAAAGTACTGCGTGTGATTGATGTAGAGATTTACAGTAACATCATGCATTTTCCCTTGTGTTTTAGTGGGATTGATGTCATATCTTTTCATGCTTTATTAGATGCTTTAAAAGAGCTCAAAAAACATGATGCTTTTTGTCCTTTAAGGAATCTAAAGAGGGTTTTTTTTTTTCTTTCCAGTGCACTAGGCTTCAACAACTTGTGAAGTTTAATGAATCTATTCAACTAGTGTCAGCCGTGACAATAAATAATTTAATAAGAAGCCGTCCTCCGTGAAGGGGAGTACAGTTCAAACAATTACAGAGGAACAGACCCGACCAAGGTCAACATTATGAGGTGGGAGGGGGAGAAGTTAAGCTTTTAAGTCACAAGTCTCAAAGTTCAAGTTATCAAATGTTCCCACACTCTCAAGTTCTTGCTTCTGAGAAGCTGTAGGTTGCTATGAGTGTGATTTAAACTTTAATCCTCCCAGGCATATAGGTTGAGATGTCCATAGGAAAATCACAGAGTAGTTAAATCCCCAAGATAGAAGTAAAATTGCTATTCAACTTGAGAAATTGTAGCAGCAACAAAAAGTAATTCTACTAAAACTCAATAGGATACAATTTATGCAAGAGCAGGGTAGTACTAGTGCATTTAAATGCTTTCTATAAACGCTCTTTCTACTATTTTATATAAACATAAAGCTGTGCTTTATTGGGAGGTACATTAAAGTGTAATAATTTATGTGATTCAACTATTTATAATTTCTTCAGAGTACTTTTCTTTTTCAAAGTAACATAAGATGGAAATATTAAAAACTACCAGCAGTAGTTATAATCATGTGATATAATATTTTGAGAAATACTACAATAGTCTAATCATTAAACAGGAGGTTTATTAAACTCACTAGTTTAGAAAAGTTAGAATCACATAAAAACTTGAGTTAGATGTCAAACTTATAGAAAGGCAATAAAAATTCACAATGAGGGAACTACCTTTTCTGTGAAACTTCAGTCATATTCTCAAGTTTTATCTATTTATGAGCAGAGTAAAATAAATCATATAATGACATGCTTTAAAGCATGATGAGCGTATGATTGAAAATGAATAAAATATTGCATATGACACATAATAATTGAGATTAATGGAAGGGTTTATTTTGCAATTAAATAGAAATCTTAAATCACCGTTTAGAGGTTTAAAAGACTTCAATCACAAGCAATATTCTGTATAATCAACCTGTGTCAATATTTAATATGAATTTCAAAGATATTAGCTACAGTTGAGACAGTACTGGCTTCAGTTCCATTTTAGAAGAATATCCTTGAAATTAACATACTATGGTAGCACTGTGACATGCTAAAGAACACCTGGTTTAGAGAGAAAGATCTCTGACCAGAGTCCTTCTTTCCACTCTTCAGACTTGGGCACGTTTCTCACCCATCTGGAACTTGTTTTCTTAGTGACAATAACTAATTCTTGTGCCATTGGGATGATAGGGTACCTGCTTCCTAAGGGAGTGCTCATTATTAAGGATGAATAGCATCAGTGGTAGATAACACACTGTTTAAAAACTTAGATTCTGGAATTATCTCTCCTGGTTCAAATTTGACTCACTGCCTCTGTGACCTTAAGAAGATAACTTTGATTTTCTGATCATCAGCAACATTCTCTATAAAGTGGAGTTAATTATAGCACCTGTATCATAATTGTGGCCATTAAATAAAGCATCACATATAGAACACTTACAACTTGCCCATAATTGTCAGTCCTTAACTAAGATGTTAGTTGTTCATGTTATGATTAGGTTTGTATTAGTACTCTCTTTCCTTAGATACTAAAAATGTTTTTACTCCTCACATATTTTGTGATAAATTATTATTAAAAGCTTTTTTCCAGATTGGTAAGACGACTTGGACAAAGTCTGTTCCACAACAAAAGGAAAGGAATATAAAGGTAAAGTTTATACAGATTATTTTACTCACAGTTAGCAAATACTGCCCTGAAATTGATAGCTTCTCTTGTAGACAAATCTCATAGTACTCCAGCCCCAAGCCAAAGATGCTACGCCAGTTGAGTCTGATGATTTTATACAATGAATCATGCAGTATCAGTAATACCAGGACACAATAATACAGACAAGAGATAATGTTTTGAAGCCCATATTTATTTTACTCTAAAGTTTTAGCAGAAGGACATATTTAGGAGCCAAAATGTGTGCGTGAATATGCTTTGTTTCCTTACATGGATTTCATCTTTACTAAGTTAGTTGAAAACATCCTAACCTTAGATTTGGAGGGGGTACTGGGAATTGAACTCAGGACCTTGCGCTTGCCTAAATTTAGATTTTGCATTCATATCCAAACTTTCAGATTCTCTTCAAACCTCAGAGAGACTGCATGAGGGAGGCTGTGGATAGAATGGAGTGTCTGAGTGGCTGTAGTTCTGAATGAAATTTGACTTCCCTGTTTCACCCTGGACAGTAATGTCGTCTCACCTGCTTTATCCATTTAGGCTTGCTGTTTCTATGAGGTGGCTGGACCCCAGGGCTGTTATAGATTCTTAGCACAACGCTTCAAATAAAAAATCACAAAGAATTCATTAGCCAAACCCAACCTCACCTACAATACTCTGTGTCGGTTACATCTTATAGTTACTGTCTCTCCAGTTTCTTCATAAGAACTTTGGTTTAGCCTCTCCTGAAAAATATTACAGATAATGTTTGTCTAGAACTTTTGTTTTCCCTGATATCATTTATAGTTTCGCTTTGGCTGGGTAGAGAGTATCCTAAGTCTCTTTTATGGAGTTGCCATAGGTGCTGAACAGCACCCAAATGCGCTTGAGGTTTCTCTCCTAGAAGCTGGGACAGCCTGCCCAGGTCCACACTATGACCACAGTGCCGCTGGGATGATGTTTTCTTTCTCTTTCTCCTGCCAAATCAGCAGATGCAGGAGCCAAATACTTGGTTTCAACATCATCTGAAGTCTACTAGAGGTTCTTAGAGATTCTAGCTGATGGCTTCTCTGCTTTAATGAGATTGGACGTATAAAATTATCCTGTAGAAAGTACATGTATACTGTTGTCTTCAAATTAGTTGTTCAGAAGCCAGGCATGGTGGCTCAGGCCTCTAATCCCAGCACTTGAGAGGCTGAGGCAGGAGGATTATTGCAAGTTTGAGACCAGCCTGGACTACAAAGTGAGCTCAAGGCTGGCCTGAACTTCATAGCGAGACCCTGTCTCAAAAAGACAAAAAAAAAAAAAAAAAAAAAAAAAAAGTTGCTCAGATTTTCAGACATAAGCATGCAAAACTGGTCAAAATAATTCAAGCTTTAACTGTTTCTTTCAATAAACCAGTAGATATCAGCAGGACAATTATCCCAGCTGTCCTCCTTATGTATTTTTTCATTTCTTTCTCTTTTTTTCTTCCTTCCTTTTTTGTTTCTTCCCTTTGAGCAATTTCTTTCCCTTTCACAGTATCTATTGTACCTTTTGGGTTTTATTTACTCTTTCAGGTCTTACACTTGGGAAACAATATGATATTTACATATGTGGGTATGATCTGATTTATTTCACTTATAAGTATGGTTTCTAGTTGCATTGGTGAATTCCTACCTTCTTGTTTAGTGAAGCTCTGTGTCATTTCTAATGTTTTTTAAAAATTATTTTTATTCTCTTTAATGCTTGATCAATCTTGAATTCTTATATTTGGTAATCTGAGCAACTCTGTTGAAGATGGCAATGCGTAATGTAACAGTCACTGTTAATTCCTATCATTTTGTTTTTGAAACCCTGTATCATTATTATTATTTTTGTGTTGTCTTGCTCTTGTCTATGTTGTTGTTATTCTGTGATTGTGTTTTATATTCTCTATAAAATAAAAAAGTACATGTGTGCTACATACAATTGAATGTATTCCCTTTACAATTTTTGTAATTACTTTAGGCTAATTTATAGATGTGAAAACAAGTACTCTAATGACGTTTAAATCATTCTTTTTAAGCACTTTCCACAGCCTTTGTTAAATACCTTGATTCACACTCAGTTGGTAATAACTCATTCCATTGTTTAAAAAGGAAGAAAAAATAAACACACTCAAATCCCAGTTGTTCCTCTTATGAGTATCATCCTTTCCAACTTGCAGAAAAGTTAGTTAGATGAAATGACAGTTAAATAGCCAAGAACCTAGATGCCTAAATAAAAGGATAATAGTAAAATACAAATTTACATAGGAATCTTTATGACCATCAGTAGAAAAACAATGTACCTTTGGTTATTTTGTTGAGTTATAGAGAGGAGTTGCTAAGGTTATCTGAGCACAGTGGCATAGTCACGTGAAATCTAGTTTCTTACAGGCTAAGAATAGATTTATTGTTTGTTCCTGCCACCTGGGATTATGGCCTCTGCCTTATTTACACAGGGCCCTAATTATAAAAGCAAATACTGTACTCTGACTCGTGTAATTTATTAAAGAGCTTGTTCTTTAAATGTAGATATTCTGGTCACATTCAAACTTACATTTTCAGAAGATGTTAAGTACAATTGTACTTAAAATAAATATATTTTAATGATCATTTGTATGCTATGCCTTATCTGTAAGTATTCTCATTCAAATGTAAGTAACAGTTTTTATCAAGAACCTTAAAGTAAATATTTAGGAAAAGTTCTCACGCAAAAATACTAAATTTTCATATGATGTATAGCCATTTAATTTTAATGCTCTATTCAGTTCCTGTGACAAGATATTAACCTCAAGGAAACATCTGGTCGTCACCAAAATACTGTAAAAGATTTTTCAATAACACTTTCAAACCATGGAAATTATTTCTGATATGTCTGTCTGTTGAATTGCATTACCAGAATGTTTCATCACTTTTGTCCTGACAGAAACCACCACAGAAAGTAATCTTGGTATATGAAAAAATTTAAGAAAATGTTCAGTATCTAGCCAACAGTTTCGATAGCCCTTTCCAATATCATATAATGAGATTTAGTTAATTTCTCAGTTGGATGGAAAAATGATCAAATACATGAAAATTATTTGCAAGTGATATAATTATGGGTGAAGAATTTTTGTGCACAAATAAATAGGTACATAGGCTCACAGACTCAAGCTGTGGAAGGGGTTAGGAAGCCATGCAGATCAGCTGTGTAGACAAGGGGGAGGTAGCTCTCCGAATCATCCCGAGCCTAGGGACTTGCTTTTTGGATCTAATGAATAAAGAGATTTGCCTTTCTTAAGAAATTCTGTTTCATTTGACTGTTCTAGTTCTACTGTGAGGTTAACCAGAGTTATCTGTTTCCTGTTTTCTTAGTCTGATTTCAAAATTATTTTTATGCAAGGCAGGTAAATCCAAAAGGTTTATAGAGCCCTTCATCAGAGCAACAGTTTTAAGTAGCTAACATGATGCTTCACTTACAACACATAACCAATAGTTGCCAGTGAACATTAGGACATGAATTTAACTCTTCAATCCCTAGGACTCATTTCTCTGGAGGTAATTATAACACGGTCATTTGTCTTGACCACAGAAGAGTGATTTTATGGATGGAGAGGAGGACAGCCACAGAGAATATCAAATTGCACCTGTTCTCTTCACAATCTAATAGCACACATTCACGCTTACCCATATTTTGGGCCAGCAACGTCCCCACACGAGGGGGAGAAGCCACACATAACTTTGGTCCATTATCCAGTAGAGAAAAGGGGACAAAAGCAGTCAAAAACATAAGCCCTTTCTATCTCCTTAAAGTGACACCAAGATATTGAAGCCATGAAGTTGTATGAGATAGGCAGCTTTGTCCAGGACACGTTCAAGGTTTTCATATCTCCTTCTAGTTTCCTTTACCTTCTTGTCAAGATGCCTGGAGTAGTTATTTTAATGAATGTTGTCAAGAGGCTGACTAGATGTCAGGCATTTCACCAAGTACTGTAAATGGAAACGGAACAAAATATAAATCACCACGCTGAAAAATCTCATAAGCTATCGAGAAGAACACGTAAATACATCTTTTCAATGAAAAAGCCTTAGATAGAGATCACACACTGAGCTACAAAAAGAAGAAGCAAATGACTGTCACATATGTGGTTAAAGGAAGGACCTACAGGCAGCTGGGTCTTTGGTGGAGCTACCTGAGTGTAGCTTCACGTCTCTCAGGACAAACGGTGTCCACAATGCTTGTTGTTATTTAAGAACAGAGCATGCTGGGAAAATTACAAATGGTCTGTATGTTTGAAGCACCAAACAGTTTACTGAAGAATAAGCAGGAATGATGGGAGATTAGATTAGCTTGGGAAGATAGTTTAGGATTATTAGCACATGATAATTTTCATTAGCATCAAGGTACACACTCAGATCACCTTTGTACTTTTAAACAAAACATTGACATAATCAAAGGTCCTGTTGAATTTTCTCTCCATGAGCATTTGATCAAGAAAAAAATTATTTACTTCTGAAAGATAACAGTGCTAAAAGATAACTCATTGGTAGTATATTTTATGAAACTTTTAGCTAAATTGACCCTCTGTGATTTTTAATAATGTAATGTTTAAACTGTCATAATGGGGAATTAATAAAAGGATTATTTAAACAATAAATAGTATAGTTCCATGAAACAAGATTGAAAGAATGCTGAATTATATAAACAATATTACTATATAGGTAGAAGAATAAAACAACAGATTCCAAATTACACAAGACCCCTTTTTAAAACTATACACACATATCTATATTGAAAAAAAATATAAAAATGTGTCTTGCTAATGGTCATTTTATGTTGGTAGGATTAGTGAGAGTCTGGACTTTCTTATTACTAGTGTATTTGTTTAATTTTTCTGTGATAAGGAAGTAGTATTTTATACAAAGAAGTAATGTTTAATACCCAGAGCTGACAGTTTTCAAACAGAAATTTTCAGCTCAGTCTTCATAAAGCAGTAGAATAAAGTCAAAATATACAAACTAGTTTATGACCAAACATGTTTGTGACCATTGCCATGGTTTTATTAGTCAATATACCATCCTGAGCACAACTCTGTGTAGAAAATACTTCTGCATGTGGATGAATATGGCCTAGCCAAAAAAAAAAAAATGATTTGAAATCTTTATAAATATTGTATCATTTATTGTATATATAATATATAATGTACTACTTATTCCTCAGTATTTCTTCTGTTTTAATAATTACATAAGTAAATAATGACATACTTCATGTATTTGCTGTTATGTAAAAATCCCAGTTGTATAGAGAGCCTTTCCATTCATACTTTTTCCTGGAAAACTTGGCCTAATATTTTTCTACTTTATTTAATCTTAGTTTTTATAAATTGGAAAAAATTAAAGTTTTCATCTAGCAAATAAGTCAAATAAAAATGGCTAGAAATTTAACTACCCTGTGAAATAAATGCGAAATTGTGTTTTGCATCAACTTTGAAACCTGATTACTTATAAGAGTTCCCACTCAGAGTATTTTTAAACACAAAATTTCATGAAATCAATTAAATTATATTCTTATACTTACTTCCACAGCAATTTTTGAAAAATAAAAATTTTAATGTAATATGATTCTTCATGTTGAAATATGCACTGCGTTGAGGACTGCTAACCTATCCCTTTGCTTGCAAGTAAGGAGTGTGACTCGAGGGACACTTACCACAAGGGAAGCTGTGAATCATCACCGTACTCATTTGTAAGCAAAATGCAGAAGCACTGCGTACAGTTTTTATACAAACGGTTCCATCTTCTCTTCATGTTGTGGCAGATCAGTACTAGCGTACTGATCAGTACTAGCATAAACCAAACATCCAAAGTTATGCTTTTGGTAATGAAGCCATCTGTTTTTAATGAATATCTAGGGTCCGGTTTTCAGTTAAGCTTCTCTTATTGTGTGTGTGTTGCTTTTTCAGAGCTATCTGCATAACTGCTTAAAGATTTTACTGCAAAATTAATATCCTTGCTGTGAGCAAGGGAACGGGGCAAAAACCAGGATGACAGAGGCTGAGAAGAGGTGAAAAGCAAACCCAGTTTTTCCTTGCACTATAGAAATCTCATCAGGACTAGCTTTATCTAGTAATCCACATTTAAACTTTAACCTGTAGGGGGTGCTATTTGTGCTCGATAATGTACGCACAAAAGGAGGCTGAATCACTAATCAGATTAATCATATTTTGTAAGTAGCAAAAGCTTCATTAAAAGAAACTGGTATCCAAGTTACAGATTTTTGTTGTTCTTGGCAGAGGGGGAGTTTACTACTAAGGAGGAGGAGGAGGAGGAGAAAAGAGGGAGGAAAGAGAAGGGGTAAAAAGAAGGAGAGAAAGGCAGAGGTAAAAACATTCAAGCGTCAGCAACTATGACCCAAAGGTAATATAAATTTCCAGTTCATAAAACTGTAATGCTACTGACTCAAGATGTATATTATTTCAATTTCTTCATACTTCAGTAAAACACAATATTAAGTCGAGGACCTGATTGTTACTATAGATTTTTTCTTCTTTTGAGTAGCTATCTTCTTTTAATATATTTACATGATCTGTAATTAGAAATTACAGATTAAACATATAAACAATCAATAAACATATAAGTGTAAAGACAGCCTGTGGATGATTTATTATGCTCAGCATTTTCAAATTTTATTTGTAAATTGGTTGCTTAATTATAAAGAAGAACATTTGATGAAAACAAGGACCCTTTACAAGAACAAGTTGGAATTCTTTTCATTTTAGGTCATGTCATAAAATGTGATACAACAATGTGCAGTCACAAATTTCTTTTGTTTCTTGAAAAAGAGAGAAGGAAAGAAAAATATATTACTAAACTAAACTTTGACATGCAAAGCAAATCTTTGAAAAAGAAGCAAATGCCTTTTTTGTTTGACAGTCTGTTGCATGGTTAGATAACTGTGGAGAAAAATGCAATTGTGTACGTAATTTTAAGCATGCCAAAATCTTCCCTTCAGAACTCAACACTTAGGCTTTAAATCAACAGGTCTTTTTCCGCATATGGTGTGTAATGCTAATGCTTCCTAACAAAACCGCCCCAATAATAGTCTTGGTGAAAGAGCACGCTGAGTGCTACCTAGTGAAATTGTTTCACGCTACCTCTTCCAAGGATACCATATAATTATGACGTCTAACTAGAAGTATAAAAGCAAGAACTTGGTTCACTTTTTCCAGCACAATATATGTCTTTCTAAGCAAAGATCAATTTTTATGAAGATATCTTCACATCTGTGGGACTCTAGAACTGAAAATCAACTACACAAAATTGCTACCAGAGATACACAGGTCTCTATCGCTGTCTCACTTCAGACGAGGAAACTCAACCAAATGAAATGATATGATTTGTTCATGACATGAAAAACAAAAGAAATAGGTGCACCACCAGTGCTTACTTTAGCACGTTAAAGACAATACACAACATGGAAGGTACTTTAGAGCATATTACACAAGATCCTACTCTACTAAAGGACTATATTCTAGCTAAAATTCGAATAACAGAAATAATTGTTCCTAAATGAATAATTCATAACTTTGATACATATGCTCTTTCAGTATAGACTCATAGTATCAGGTAAGAATATCAAAGAATTTTAAATTTATAGTTCTAGGTTCTATTATTTATTACTCATGAGTATATTTTGTAGTTAAATGTCTATATTACTTTTAGCCATTGAAGCATAAACTCTTTCTGGTACCTCCAGAATTGGTCTAGCTTGTGTTTTTCTAATTTTATCTTTGACAGGTAATAGAAAAGTTCCTAATAGGTGCTCTTGAATGAATTGTTATTTATTTATTTATTTCCTGTTCATGTACTGAGAGTTGAATACTGGTCATTTTTCCCTGGCCGGTATGAAACATCTCCAGCTCTTTTTAAAAATTTAATTTAATTTTACTTTTATTTTGAGACAGGGTTTCATTAAATTGCTAAATTCCCGGGGTGGGCTGGAAGATTATGACTTTTGAAATGCCCTTTACTTCTGATGTGGAATTGAAAGGCTCCTCACTGCTATCTTAATTTCTGTAAAGAAATAGACATTGTGGTCAAACACTGTGCAGTACCGTCACTTTCTCTACACAGGGCTTTAACTACCCGCCATCCTGACAGAAACAGCTAACAAAACAAACTTCACGTACTTAGAGAAAAACAATAAATCCTCTTTCTTTCAAGATTTGAACGTCTAGGGCTGGGGATATAGCTCAGTGGAATAAGCGCTTACCTAGCAAGCGCAGGGTTCTGAGTTCGATCCCCAGTACCGCAAAAAA